>JAIZAY010001386.1:0-15481 GCA_029531755.1 Holothuria leucospilota | reverse complement strand
TTTGAGGGGGAAAAGTTTCTCTGTGAGGGTCTGAGGGAGGGTGTCCCCTCCCTTTGAAAAAATTTTTTTTAAATTTTAAAGATTGCTTAGATGCAAAATGGTGATGTGTTTAGTATATTTTTGAAACTGATCATATATGGCTGGAAAATGCTCATAATTTAGTGAAATTTAAATTTTGGTTGGATGAAAGAGGAGAGTAGCCTATGTTGTCCACATATTAGGATGGCAGTTTCCCGAATTGAAGTCTTCTTTTCAATTATTACCCTAAATTCGAAGTACATTTCATTAAAGTAAATTACAAAGCTTAAAGAAGATGATAATGTTGCAGCAAGTTATAGTAAAAAGCCTGAGGTTGTTGAAAATATTCCTCTAAATATTAAAGAATTCTGAAATTCCCTTGAAAGTAGAAGCAGTGTTCCCAATGCTGTGGGCCCGGTCGGTAATAGACTGAAGTTAGCAATCCAATGCAGCACTCATGGGTAACCCCTCGCAATATGCCCGGAAAAAGTTACTGTGACCAATATAAGCCAAAATGATATCAGCCGGAGGTCAGTAACAGAATTATTAACATAAGACTTATTTTCTGAGGTAGAAATTTAAATAATGAACAAATTAGAATTTCACTCTGACACATCACAAAGTCCTATTTAATTGGAATAGGGCCTAGTCATTTTTTTTATGACATTGAAAAAAACTTCAAAAATTTTTGAAAGGAGGGGCCCAGGCCCCCTGCCCCCCCCCTAAATCCGCCCCTGCATACCATGAGCGGAATATTGATTAAATGGGGTTTTTAGTCATCAGAAATTACAACTTTTCCAAGGATAATGCAGTAAACCAATTTAATAATGCAGTACCAATTTAAATTAGTAAACCCCAGTTTTCTTATTCATGAACAGCTCTTTTTAATCATGTGACAATATCTTTGTTACAAAATTGTTTGATTCACATCTAAGTACTGCTTGTTTAACCCTTGGAACAATGTTTACTTTCTGAAAAGTCATGTAAGATACCTGCAAGTGAAATTAGAGGATTAGATATTGTAACAATTGGCTGATGTTTCAAAATAAGTTTGGGGTGACTGCCTGTGTAATGTGACCTACATACATTGTAGCATCTAACTGAATAGTAATCGATCTTGTGAGAAAGTGTAATTACTGTATATCAGTTAGCTTCCTCTCGGTGGTTTCCACTGTTAATTAATATTTCATTGTCAATGTCAAGGTGACATTGTTATCATAGAGATACCCATCTGTTTTGTTCTGGTAACCTCTTTCAATTGTCAGCATACAGAACATACAGCAAATTAATCATTAAATTTGGGGCCTTTCTATCAGTGACATTATTATTGGGTAACGTGTGCTTGTTGGTTACAGTATGTGTATGATATGCCGTGCATGCATACCAAGGTCACGAAAGCTAAGGCTTTAAAACACGATTGTAAATTAATGCTAGGTTTTATGTTTTTAAAATAGCTAAGAAACTTATATATAGAGAAAAGTACAGTATACTGTAGTCATGAAAATTCACAAGATGTCAAACTGAATTCTTGTTAAAAGCTTTGCTCACCACAAAGACCAGCTATCAATGAATGGAGTATGTACACAAAGCCCAAAAGTGTAGGCTAGGGGTTCCCAACCTGTCAATCCAAGGTATACTTTTCTATGAAAGTTTTCAGTCTGCAGAGATATAGGCCTACTGTACCTCTCCAAATAAAGTGTATAAAATATGCGGACATCATAAAGTAAATTAATTCAGACCGACTGGGAATCACTCCATTTTGTACTTTCAGTCATCATCAACTGGTTGGGTAGACTTGGCCCAAGTCTCTTTTGTGCCCTCAGATCTCTCGATCTGCAGTCATGCCCACACTGCTGGTTCTTTAATGAACAAGCCCTCTATCATCTGCCAAACAGAGGGCTTGTCAAGATTGCACACCTTTATTGCCAATTTACCATTGAGGTGAGGTGAGGTGAGGTGAGGGGAAACTCTTTTGTACAGTATGGTGCATGAGCACTTTGCTGATTTTTAGAAGTTAATAACGACTACTGTATACCTTAATTGGTTACTCTTCATGTATGTAACTACTTATGTATAGGCTGTAAGGCAACAAACCTGTGTACCACAGTAAAAGGAAGTATGCTTCTGCTGTCCACTGTACTTTTACTGTACCTGAAGTAGGAAAATATTTTAAGTCTCCACAATATTCTTTCAAACTGTAATAATTCAACTTTTTCTCACCATGCATTGTTCCATTCTAAATGTCCAGAGCGCTGCATAGTGTAGTTTATTTGACCTTTTGTAGCAGTCTACAATAAATCTGAAGTTTGTGATCATAAAACACCCAACTTTTAGCCAGAAACGTGTCAGAGCTGGCCATATTTTAGCAAGTGCTAACAAGGCTATTGGAAGGAATTTGAAAGTGGTACTCTACATTGAAATTTTGGGACGTGTTCCAAACTCTTGCTGCTCGTACAGCTATTCCCCAGGAACAATGGTGTGATACAGTAGCATTTTTAATGAAGAAATAGTTAACTTCATTTTACATTGCTATACCCATACATTGTTTTAAAAAATTTCCTTGTAACTTCTCTTGTCTGCCATGAAAATGAGGTTTCTTTAATTTTCAGTACTGCTTTTCCTTTTAAAATTTTGTTTTATTTGGATTAATTTTATTTTCTGGGGTGAAAAGTGATATGACAGCGGCATTACTGTATCTGCTGTGTGAGTTCCAGTGGCTGTGAATGCCCAATATTTTTCAACCCACGGTCAGGGTTGGGGTGAAAGGAGATTAGACCCTTATGGAACTATTTGTATTAATCAATAGTGATTAAAAAAAAAAACAGTCTTTTGGCAACTTTTGGGGCTTGTACCCGTTCATTGATCAGTGTTTATGCAGGGAGTTGCTATTTGAATAGCAACTCCCTGGTTTATGTTAGCAGGGGCATACTATTACATTTTTAGTTAAAAACAAGGCTTGGAGTAATAGTTGCCCAAATTGGCAAAGTATTTATCCCTTTTGTGGGTGGTCATTTTTAGAGATGGCCAGAGCCTTCATCTGCCAGCTAGTGTACAGTGTACATCTACATCCTGGTTTTAACACTTTTCTGGCATCTAACCCGAATAGCATATAAACCAATAAACATCTTGTGGGAAATTGTACTACAAGCAGTTGTTTTCACCACTGCTTTATTGTTATCAAGGTAAAAGATTATTTTGGGGAATACTGTCTATAGTTAAAAAAAATCATGTATTAGCCTTGGGGTCGTAGATTAAAAAATTGTTTTTAACCATACAAAATAAACATTAGAAAAAAAAGAAGACATTTTTGTTCTAAAGGAACTCCCAAAAGGAAATTAAACCTAGTGTGCAAGATACATTTTCAGGTGTAGTATATACAAACTGAGGAGTACCGGGCCCTTACGTATACTGGGGAAAGGGTAAGTTGACAATTTCCTATCTGCCCCTCCCCCTCCCCCCCCTTCACTTTATTTTGCATTCAAACTTGAAGTACATTTGAAATTTCTCAAATTGTTGGCTTGTTTGTCCTGATTTTGCCTAAATTTTTCCTAAAACATAATTGCTTGAGTGGTTTACTAATTGCTGCACAGATGCTTGAATGGTCAACAATTATTTTCTGATTTGTTTTGACTAAAAAAAAGGTTTCCAGCCCATTTGTGTGTGGTGTGGACGAGGGGGAGGGGGGTTGGGGGTTGGTAGGTTCAAATTTAAACTGGGTACACTGAGTGACTCTATGTCAAGAAACTGTGGTATTTGCTCTCTGTAAATTTTAAACCTGGCACCCAGTCTTTTGTGTGTAGATGCAACTCAGTACAAAATTTTCCAACAAATAGACAATTTTTGGACTGAAACAGCAACTTTGCATCTAAAAACTGATCAATCTATATCACCTAATTACCTCCTATTTTTACCTGTAAAACCCTGTTGGCATCAGTAAATGAAGCCTGCTATCACCCATGGGCGTGGATCATGGGGGGGGGGGGATGGGGGATGTGTCCCCTTCCCTTTTTCTTGAAAGGGAGACATCTCCAAAAATTCCCCTCCCCCCACTTTTTCAAAATGATGAAAATTAAAACTGTGATAAATTGTAACATAGATTACAAATTGACACTACATTTTAAAAGCTAAATTGCGCCCAAATATGGCAACATTTGCCATAAAGACCCCTCTCTCAGGACGGCGATTTGCGAAATGTGAAAAGTCCCCCCCCCCCACACCTCTGGAGATGCGTCAATGCCACTGCTATCAGCTGTATCCAAAATTATTCTTTTAAAGTTCTATACAACCGCAAGGCTGTTCGGTTTTCCGAAAAGTGAAAACAGGTTTTTTGGCAGGCTGAAAAACCGACTCTTAGTCAAAACCGGTTTTATTCATATCGGGGGCGCTAATTTTATGCCTTAACATGCACACTACACAAAATAACCGTACAATGGTGCACACACATAAATTTCACTTATAGCAGCATATATTTTTCCCTGCAGACGCCGAGAATAATAAAAAAAATAACTGTTAATGAAAAACCCCTGTTAACAAAATTAAATTAGCTGTAATTTTAATTAGTGTCAAATTTTTACCATTAGTGCTTTTAAAAATTTTTATGGGGGCTCGGGAAATGATTTACTGTCAATAACGTTTCCGTTTTTCTTCAACTTGAAATCAACGAAAAAAAATTTGGGGGGCCCCTAAGTTTGATTTTTCGTTTGTCATATCCCCCCGTTTACTAACTTTTCAGTGAAAAACTTTAAAAAATCATTACTCAAAAATTTTTAAAATCAAACAAAAACTTTGCGGTTCCCATACTTTGTAAATGTGAATTTGAACATTTTTTGGTGTTATGGGAAAGCCCAACTCGAAAAGTAGAGTGTTTTAGTCCCTCAGCTTTAACCAATGAGGGCTGCCCACATGGGGTTTTCTCTTGCAAAGTTTTCTTTTCAGGGTAAACCCTTATCGAAGGGATAAGTAAAGGCCAAATGTAAAAAACGTTCCCTCTCACTGGGAAAGGATTACCCTTAATGCACATCTTTCTAGCTCTATTAAAAACATTGTTGGGGAAAGTTTATGCTTACAAAAGAAAACAAATTTCGTAAGCTGCTTGATTACCACGCCCCCCGCACAGGGCCCCCCCCTGCTCAAACCCGTTTCATTTTGTGGAAAATAAAACTTAGGGATTCGCAAACTTTGACGAATGGTACTTTTCAACTTGCTGCCTCTAAAAGATTCTCAGTTTTTGGTTACTCAACCCAGCAGTTTAAATGTCGATATTTGATTGTTTAAATTTTTCCTAAAAAACTGATGCGCATTGTAAAGGCAAATTTTTTTCCCCAATCGGGTTTTTTATTTTTTTATGTTTGATGGGCCCATAAAGTTGACTTTTAAATGAAAATTTGGGTTTTCAAACCCTTTTTGGGGGTACTGTCGTGCAAACCATTCTTTAAAAAGGTACCTAAACGCAGGGTATTCAGTTTGCAGGAGATGTCTTACGATCGTAAGCATGAAGTATATTACTTAGTCATAAAAACAATGGACTGGTTCCAAAGTTGCCTTTATTAAATTTTTTCCATGTTTTGTTTTAGAATTTTGGGGTTGAAATGGCTGAAATTTTTTAATTTTTACAATTGTTGGGTTTGCCCTTTCGATTTGTAGGGGTTACTAGGTTTGGTTTTTTTGTTTTTAATTTTTTCCCCCACCGAACCAACCGAAATCGGTTTTAAATGGTCTTTTCCTTAAACCAGTTTTCGGAACCCTTACACAACCATAGGTAAAAGGGAAAAACTAGGGGCCCTATTGCACATTTTTCCCTTTTTTTGGGGGGGGAAAAAAAATTTTTCCCCCCAAAAATTTAAAAAAGGGGCCCCCTTTTTTTTTTTTTTTTAAAACCCAAAAAGGGGAATGGGTAAACCCAAAAAAAAATTTTTTAAAAATTTTTTTAAATTCCCTTCCTTTCTTTTTTTTTTAATTTTTTTTTTTTTTTAATTAAAAAAAAATTTTTTTTAAAAAACCCCAAAAAAGGGGGAAAAGGGGAAAACCGTTTTTTGGGGGGTTTTAAGGGAAATTGGAATTTTTAAAAAAATTTTTTCCCCTTTTAAAAGGGAAAAATTTTTTTTTTAACCGTTTAAAAAAATTTTTTTTCCAAAAAAAAATTTTTTTTGGGGGAAAAAACCCCGGGGTTTTTTTTTTGGGGGGGGAAAAAAGGGGTTTTTAAAAATTTGGGAAAAAATTTTTTTTAAAATTTTTAAAAAAAAAATTTTGGGCCCCGGATTTTTTTGGGGGGGGGTTTTTTGGGGGGGAAAAAAAAAGGGGTTTTTTTTTTTTTTTAAAAGGGGGAAAAAAATTTTTTTTAAATTTTAAAAAGGGGGAAAAATTTTTGGGTTTTTTTCTTTTTTTATAAAAATTTTTTTTTTTTAAATTTTTGGTTTTTTTTTTTTTTTAAAAACCCCCCGGGGGCCCCCCCCTTTTTCCCAAAAAAATTTTTTCCAATTTTCCCCAAAAAAGGGGGGAAAAAAAAAAATTTTTCCCCCCTTTTTTCCCCCGGGGGGGGGGGCCCCCCCTTTTTAATCCCTTTTTACCCCTTTGGTTTCCCCTTTTGGGGGAAAGGGGGTTTTTTTTGGGGGGTTTGGGGGAGGAAAAATTTTTTTTTTGGGTTTTTGGGAAGTTTAAAATTTTGAAAAAAAAAAACCCCCTTTTTCCCCCAAAAAGGGGGTTTTTGGAAAAATTTTTTTTTTCCCCCTTTTTTTTTTTTGGGGGGGGTTTTTTTTAAAAAAGGGGGCCAACCCAATTCCTTTTTTTAAAAACCCGGTTTTTTTTTTCCCCCCCGGGGATTTTTCCCTTTTTTTTTTTCTTTTTAAAAAAAATTTTTTTTGGGGGTTTTTTTTTTTTTTGGGGAAAAGGGGGGTTTTTTTTAAATTTAAACCCCCCGGGCGTTTTTTAAAAAAAATTTTTTTTGGGGGGGTTTAAAAAAAAAAACCCCAAATTTTTTTTAAAATTTTGGGGGGGAAAATTTTTTCTTTTTTTAAAAAATTTTTTTTTTAAAAAAACCTTTTTTGGGGGATTTTAAAAAAAACCAAAATTAGGGGAAAAAAAAAAAATTTTTTAAAATTCTTAAAAAAAAAAAAACCCCCCCCTTCCGGCCCCCCAAAAGGGGGGGGGGGGAAAAAGGGGGGGGGGGGTTTTTTTAAAAATTTTTTTTCCAAAATTTTTCAAAAATTTTTTTTTTTTTTCCCCCAAAAAAAATTTTTATTTTTTTCAAAAAAATTTTTTTTTTTTTTTTAAAAAACTTTAAAACCCAAAACCCCCGTTTTTTTAAAAAAAAAAACCCCCCCCCTTTTTAAAAAACCCCTTTTTTTCCAACCCTTTTTTAAAAGGGGCCCCCGGGGGGAAAAAAAAAGGGGGGGGGGTTTTTGGGGCCCCCCGGGGGGGGAAAAAATTTTTTTTTTTAATTTTGGGGAAAAAGGAAAATTTTTAAAGGGGGTTTGGGGGAAAAAAAAAAAACCCCCAAAAAAATTTTTTTAAAAATACCTTTAAGGAAAAAAAAAAAAAAAAAATTTTTAAAAATTTTTTTTTTTTTTTCTAAAGTCTCTCCTCTTATGACAATAAACTCAACTTCGTTCCCATTCCCTTTCTGAGTCCCTCTCCCCCACCCCCTCTCCCCCACCCCCTCCCCTTTACATGAGTGCAGGGGGGACAAGTTTATTCCTTTTCCCCTTTGTTTAAATTATAAGTGTTTCATTTCCTTGACTTTTTCCCACAGTATCTCCATTTTTTTACATAAACGTCGAGTAAAACTAGTTCTGAAACCAAATGTTGTAAACTTTGAATGTAAAATTGCACACATCACTTACTATCCTTTACATAATGCATTAAGTAGAAGAATACTTATTTTATTCCCTAACTATGCCATAACCTGTACTTTTTCTAATGGTACCACAACACTTTCGGTTGTACAGCGCCTAGAGCAGCTACACTGTTGTTCAAAATTTTACACTAATGTAAGTCCAATGTATTGACATTATCACTGTATAGATTGGATCAAAGAACAGTCACATGTTGATTTAATAGAATAACAACATAAAACACGAGCATAAAGATGACGGTAGGGAATTGAAAATCTCACAAGTCTTTCTCAAAACTTTGTTCACACGAAGTAGATGTATAGCCCATTCCAAGATTTGTTGCCCAAATTTTGACACCTTGCACAAATACTACTGTATATGGAGGAAATATGCTGACACTTGTACTGTAGAATGTAGATCCAGGGTAATTCATTCCCATACACATTTTGTAGCAAAATGAAGTTCTAGGTAAAGTTCCTGATTTCTCTTTGTAAAATTTTTTAATAATCTCCCAAACTCCCTAGTTTAGGAATCTATGAGCCTCCCGCTTACCTCCTACAGTACTTACACCTGTAATCCCCACTTACCCGTAATAAGACCCTGGTAAACCAACAGCACAGTGAACGAGGGAGAACTCCGGCAGAGTGCAGCCTCCCTCATTCTCTTCTCACCAGCCAAGACAGCTCTAATGTGCAATATGGCCCTAGTTTTTCTCCTTTTCACCTATGGTTGTGTAAGGCTGTGCCGAAAACTGGTTTTACAGGAAAGACCAGTTAAAACCGATTTCGGTTCGGTTCAGTTGGTGGAAAAATATAAAACCGAAAAACCAAACCTACGTTGCTCACCTACAAATCTGTAAGTGCAAATCCAACAATTGTAATAAATTAATAAATTTCAGCCACTTCAACCTATAACAATTCTACACACTAAACATTGGAAAAACATCTATGAGGCAACTTTGGGAACCAGTCCATTGTATTTTGATCGTAAGTAAATCATACTCTCATGCTTACGATCGTAAGCACTCCTGCACACATGAATACCTCAGCGTTTACGGCTACCGTTTTTCAAGAACGGTTTGCATATAAGTACCCAAACAAGGGTTTGCTATACCTACGTTCACTGTAAAGTCTAAACGTACTAATGCCATCAAACATAGACCAAAAATTAAACACCTCGCTTGGGGAATAAAATTTTGCCTTTACAATGCCATCAGTCCTTTCTATGTTAAAATTAAACAATCAAACTATCGACACTTTAAACTTGCTCGTTACGAGTAACGAAAAAACTGAGAATCTTTGGGAGAGGCGCAACTTGGAAAAGTACCATTCTTCAAAGCTTGCAAATGCTAAGTTTACTTTCACAAAATTAACATAGGTCTGAGCATGCGCTCTGGGGGGGGGGGGGGGGTGGGGGTGGGGGGGGGGGGGTGGGGGCTGGTTGGGGGGGAAGGGGGGGCCTGTGCGGGGGCGTGGCATAATCAATGCAGCTTTCCGACATTTGTTTTCATTGTAAGCATACAACTTTCCACACAAATGTATATATTAATAGTAGCATAGAAAAGCATCGGCATTACTCATGGTTAATCCCTTTCCCAGTGAGAGGAATGTTGTTTACATTTGGCTTTTCACTTATCCCTTGCGATACAGGGTTACCCTCCTAGGGAAAACTTCATGCAAGAGAAAACCCTATGTTGGCAGCCCTCATTGGTTTAAGCCTGAGGGACTCAAACCTCTAACTCTTTGATTGGGCTTTCCACACAACACAGAAAATGTTCCTAAATTCATATTGACAAAGTTTATGGGAACTTGCAAAGCTGTCCGTTTTGCACTTGAATAATTTTTGAGTAATGATTTGTTAAAGTTTTTCATTGGAAGAGTCTAGAAACGGGCGGGATATGACAAACGAAAATCAAAACTTCGGGCGCCCAATTTTGCTCTGTCGTAGATTTCAAGTTGAAGAACTCGGAAAACGTTATTGAACAGTCAATCCTATTCACGAGCCCGATATAATTTTTAACATGCCCTAATGGTAAAACTTGACCACTAATTAACTTACATGCTAATTTATATTTTGTAAACAGCTTTTCATTTAAGCAGGCTATTCTTATTATTATTTACTCGGCGTCTGCAGGGAACTACATTATATGCAGCTATAACGTGAAATTATAGTTGTGTGCTGAATTGTCGTGTTCATTGTGTGTATGTGCTGCATGTGTAAGTTGCGCTCAAAGTTAGCAGCTGATTATGAAATACAACGGGGTTTTTTGCTAAGAGTCGGTTTTTCAGTCCTGCCCAAAAAAACCTGTTTTCACTTTTCGGAAAACCGAACAGCCTTGCGGTTGTATAGAACTTTAAAAGAATAATTTTGGATACAGCTGATAGCAGTGGCATGGACGCATCTCCATAGGTGGGGGGGGGGGCCTTTTCACATTTCGCAAATCGCCGTCCTGAGAGAGGGGTCTTTATGGCAAATGTTGCCATATTTGGGCGCAATTTAGCTTTTAAAATGTAGTGTCAATTTGTAATCTATCTTACAATTTATCGCAGTTTTAATTTTCATCATTTTGAAAAAGTGGGGGGAGGGGACTTTTTGAAGATGTCTCCCTTTCAAGAAAAAGGGAAGGGGACACATCCCCCAAACCCCCCCCCCAAGAGCCACGCCCATGGGTGATAGCAGGCTTCATTTACTGATGCCAACACGGTTTTACAGGTAAAAATAGGAGGTAATTAGGTGATATAGACTGATCAGTTTTTAGATGCAAAGTTGCTGTTTCAGGTCAAAAATTGTCTATTTGTTGGAAAATTTTGTACTGAGTTGCATCTACACACAAAAGACTGGGTGCCAGGTTTAAAATTTACAGAGACCCTTTCCCAGGTCGAGTCATACCAAAGACTCTAAAAATGGAACCTACTGCCGTTGTGCGTGATGCTCCGCATAAACAATGGAGTAGGGAAAACAAGCCAGTGAGCCAGTGAGCCACAACTGGAAAAAAGGCCGTGGTCGTCTCGACTTGAACCAATAGGTTGGAAACTGGGACGTAAAACTCCATCTAACTAACTACAGAGAGCAAATACCACAGTTTCTTGACGCAGAGTCACTCAGTGTGCCCAGTTTAAATTTAAACCTACCAACCCCCAACCCCCCCCTCGTCCACACCACACACAAATGGGCTGGAAACCTTTTTTTTAGTCAAAACAAATCAGAAAATAATTGTTGACCATTCAAGCATCTGTGCAGCAATTAGTAAACCACTCAAGCAATTATGTTTTAGGAAAAAAATTTAGTCCCCGCAAAATAGGACAAACAAGCCAACATTTGAGAAAAATTTTCAAATGTACCTTCAAGTTTGGAATGCAAATAAAGTGAAGGGGGGGGTTGGGGAGGGGCAGATAGGAAATTGTCAACTTACCCCTTCCCCAGTATACGTAAGGGCCCAGTACTCCTCAGTTTGTATATACTACACCTGAAAATGTATCTTGCACACTAGGTTTAATTTCCTTTTGGGAGTTCCTTTAGAACAAAAATGTCTTCTTTTTTTTCTAATGTTTATTTTGTATGGTTAAAGTACAATTTACAATCTACAGTACCACAGGCTAATACATGATTTTTTCAACTACTAGACATGTATTTCAAAGGTTAATCTTTTACCTTGATAACAATAAAGCAGTGGTGAAAACAACTGCTTGTGGTACAATTTCCCACAAGATGTTTATTGGTTTATATGCTATCCGGGTTTGATGCCAGAAAAGTGTTAAAACCAGGATGTAGATGTACACTGTACACTAGCTGGCAGATGAAGGCTCTGCCATCCTCTCTAAAATGCACCCTAAAAGGGATACATACTTTGCAATTTTGGGCGACTCATACTCCAAGCCTTTGTTTTTAACTATAAAATGTAATACTGTAGTATGCCCCTGATAACATAAACCAGGGATTTGCTATTCAAATAGCAACTCCCTGCATAAACACTGATCAATGAACGGGTACAAGCCCCAAAAGTTGCCAAAAGATTTTGTTTCTTTTTTTAATCACTATTGATTAATGCAAATAGTTCCATAAGGGGGGTTCAATCCCCCTTTCACCCCCCCTCCCGTGGGTTGAAAAATTATTGGGCATTCACACCCACTAAAATTCACACGCAGAAAGAATCCGTTTCATATCCTTTCACCCCAGAAAATGAACTTAATCCAAATAAAACAAAATTTTAAAAGGACAAGCAGTACTGAAAATTAAAGAAACCTCATTTTCATGGCAGACAAGAGAAGTTACAAGGAAATTTTTTAAAACAATGTATGGGTACAGTATAGCAATATAAAATGAAGTTAACTATTTCTTCATTAAAAATGCTACTGTATCACACCATTGTTCCTGGGGAATAGCTGTACGAGCACAAATTTTTTTAAAGTCCCCAAAATTTTAAAGGGATCCCCTTTTAAATTTCCCTTTCCCAAAAGCCCCGTGACTTTCTAAATTGGCCCGCTCTGAAATTCTGGCTAAAAGTTGGGTGTTTTTTTGATAAAAAACTTCGATTTTTTTGTAGTCCCCCACAAAAAGGGCAAAAAACTACACTAGACGTTGGGCATTTAGAATGGAACAATGCATGGTGTGAAAAAGTTGAATTATTAAAGTTTGAAAGAATAAGTGGGTTAAAATTTTTCCTACTTTGGGACAGTAAAAATACAGTGGACACAGAAGCAATTCCTTTTTTCTGTGGTACACGGGTTTTTTGGTACGCCTATACATAAGTTTAATACATGAAAAGTAACCAATTTAAATATACATATTTGTTATTTAAATTCTAAAAATAGCAAATTCTCATGCACCCCTACTGTACAAAGATTTCCCTCACCTCACCCACCTCACCTCAATGGTAAATTGGCAAAAGGTGGGCAATTTGACAACCCCCTTTTCAGATGATAGAGGGCTTGTTCTTAAAGAAACCCGCATGTGGCATGACTGCAGATCGAGAGATCTAGGCACAAAAAAGGGGATTTGGGGCCTAGTCTACCCCCCCTTGTTTATACTAAAAAGTCAAATGGAGTGATTCCCATTGGGTTCCTGAATTAATTTATTTTTATGATGTCCGCATATTTTATACACTTTTTTTTGGAAGGTACAGTTTGGCCTATATCTTTTGGGGACTGAAAAATTTCATAGAAATATCCTTTTGGGTTGACAGGGTTTGGGGAAACCCCCAGCCTACACTTTTTGGGTTTGTGTAAAAACTCCATTCATTGATGGCTGGTCCCTTTTTGTGAAAAAAGCTTTTTTAAAAAGAATTCATTTGACATCTTGTGAATTTTCATGACTACAGTTACTGTTTTTTCTCTTATATGTTTCTTACTATTTTAAAAACATAAAAACCCGCATTAATTTTACAATAGTTTTTTAAAGCCTTGCTTTTTGTGACCTTGGTATGAATTTCACCCGGGATTCATACACATACTTTTAACCAAAAAGCACACTTTTTCCCAAAATAAATGTCCGGGGTAGAAAAGGGCCCCAAAATTTTAAAGTTAATTTTTCTGTATTTTCTGTACTGCAATTGAAAAAAGGGCCCCAAACAAAACAGATGGGATCTCTGTGGTAAAAATGGGCACCTTGACTTTACAATGAAAAATTAAATTTAAAAGTGAAAACCCCCGGGGGGGGGAGGAAACTAACGGGTATACAGTAATTACACTTTCCCCAACCCGGTTTGATTCTATTCATTTTGAAAGCCAATGTATTAGGGCAAAATTACACGGCAGTCACCCCAACTTATTTTGAAACATCAGCCAATTTTTACAATTCTAATCCTCTAATTTTTAAATTGCAGGTATCTTACCCTGACTTTTAAAAATGTAAACATTGTTCCCAAAGGGGTTTAAAAAAGCCATCTTAGATGTTAATCAAAAAAATTTTGTAAAAAAGATATTGTCAAAAGATAAAAAAGAGCGGGGGGCAAGAATAAAAACCCGGGGGTTTTCTAAATTTTTTTTGGGACTGCATTATTAAATTGGTTTACTGCTTTATCCTTGAAAATTTTTAAAATTTTCTGAGACTAAAAACCCTTTTAAAATAAATTTCCGCTCATGGTTTTCGGGCGGTTTTGGGGGGGGGGTCCGGGGCCGGGGCCCCTCCTTTAAAAAATTTTTAAATTTTTTTCAATGTCAAAAAAAAAAAAAAAAAAATTACTAGGCCCACCCAAATTTAAATGGGTTTTTTTTTTTTGTGATGTTTCAAGTGAAATTCTAATTTTTTTCATTTTTTAAAATTTTCCCCCTCAAAAAATTTGGGCCCTTATTTTAAAAATTTCCCCTGTTTGACCCCCGGGCGATATAAATTTTGGGCTTATTTGGTCCAGTAATTTTTCCCCGGCATTTTGCGAGGGTTTTTACCCTGAGTCTGCTTTGGGATTGCTAACTTTCAGTCTTTTTCCGCCCGGGGCCCACAGCTTTGGGGAAACACTGCTTCTACTTTCAGGGAATTTCAAAATTTTTTAAAATTTAGGGGAAATTTTTTTCAAAAACCCTCGGGTTTTTTACTAAAATTGCTGCAACATTACATCTTTTTTTAAGGGCTTTTAATTTTTTTAAATAAAAATTAAATTTTCAAATTTAGGGTAAAAATTGAAAAGAAGACTTCAATTCGGGAAACTGCCATCCTAATTTTGTGGACACATAGGCTACTCTCCTCTTCATCCAACCCCCCAAAATTTTTAAATTTTACTAATTATGACATTTTTTCCCGCCTATATGATCATTTCAAAAATAATAAACACATCACCATTTTGCATCTAAGCAATCTTAAAAATTTAAAAAAAATTTTCTCAAAGGGGAGGGGGCCCCCCCCCTCAGACCCCTCCACAGAGAAAACATGTTTTACCCAAACAAAAATTTTAAAATTTTACTAAATTTATGACTTTTCCCGCCACATATGATCAGTTTCAAAATTTAAAGAATCACCATTTTTCATCTAAAAGGCCCCTTAAAAATTTAAAAAAAATTTTTTAAAAAAGGGGGGGGGACAAAACCCCCCCCCCCTTAGACCCCCCCCCAAAAGCTCTCCCCCCCAACCAAAATTTAATTTGCTGAAAACCCTTTCCCCCATGTATGATCAGTTTCAAAAATATACCCAAAAACCTCACCATTTTTCTCTTTTTCAAACCCAAATAAAAAAAAAATTTCTCAAAAAGAAGGGGGACGCCCCCCCCCTTACAACCCCCCCCAGGGCGGTGTCACTTTATCACTACTTAACCCCCCATCACAATAAACTGGCACCACCCCTGGTTCACCACCATCCCCCCTTTGATCCCCCCCCAGGGTCGGACCTTTTTTACAAACCCTATGATCCCGGGCCCCCCCTTTTTACAAAAACCTGGATCCGCCCTGTTAAAGACCCCATTTTTCCCCATAATTTTTACAAACAACTTTCCCTTTTCCCCCTGTGATAAAAATTTCCAAACGAAATACCTATAAGGCCCTCCCCCCAGGGGAAAAAAAATCCCCTGGGTTTTAGGGGAAAGGAAAAAAATTTGGGAAAGGTTGTTTGTCAGCAGGGGTAGTGCCAGTGGGGCTAGTCTGATACTATAAGCAATGCAACGGATGAAGTCTGTCATTGGGCTCATTTCTGTGAAACCCACTGGAGAG
>JAIZAY010000985.1:0-24491 GCA_029531755.1 Holothuria leucospilota | reverse complement strand
AAAAACGCATTTATGAGATCATTTGTGGTGCTTAAACATTTTGTAATTTGAATCTTTTAAACAAATCTGATGACTTTTTAGGGTTTCCGATGATAAGAGAAAAACTGATGTCATCCATGATGGCGTGTATGGTTAGTGAGTGTGTGGTATGTGTGTGTGTTTGGACCACTTCTTGTAAACACGATATCTCCAGAAGGGAAAGTTGGGAAGTTCTCAAATTGGTACATAGAGCCCCCATATTGATGGAAGAACCCTATTGTTTTTGGAGGGGGTGGTTAAAGGTCACCTGGGGGTCACCAGGGGTCAAAACCCTGAAAACCCTGCTGTTAACACAATATCTTAAGGTATGAAGCTTGGATGAATAATTTCATACTTTGTATGTATAATGCCATTATGGTAAGAGAAGAACGCCCTTTTTTTTGGTGGAGGTGAAAGGTCATTCTGGGGTCCCCCGTGGGGTCATCAAACCCTGAAAACTTCGTTAAACCGATATTGCATAGGAAATATGGAAGCTCTGACACCTCAAACCTTTGTAAACTAGATGCCCCATATTGATATAGAAACTACTATTGTTTTTGTGTTGAGGGGTCAAAGTTCACCTGGGGGTCATCGGGTAGTCAAACTTGAAAAACTTTGTTACTACAATATCTTGGAGTTAGGAAGCCTGGATGAATTTCATACTTTGTATTTATAGGCGTTATGGTACGAGGAAGAACCCTATTCATTTTTGGTGTGGGTGAAAGGTCAGTCTGGTGTCCTTGGGGCGTCCAAAACCCTGATAGAATTTGTAACACAATACGCTTGAGTCACAAAGCTGTGGATGAATTTCATACTCTTGTATGTAGATGGCGTTATGGTAGAGGAAAGAAACGCTATTATTTGTAGGTGGAGGTCAAAGGTCATTTGGGGTCACCAGGGTTCAAAACCTGTATCAAGACACCGTGTTAACCTGAGGATAACTCCAGTTAGGAAGCTTGATTAAATTTCATACTTTTGTATTTAGATGCCTTATAGTTAGAGAAAGGACCCTAAATCATTTGTTTGTGTGTATCATCTCGAGTTCATCCAGGGTTTGAAACACTGAATAAACCTGGTTAACAACAATATCTCAATGTAGGAAGCTGAATAGATTTTCATACGTTAGTATGTATATGGTTTTAAGTAAAAGATGAATCCTATTGTTTTTGGTGGAGGTCAGAGAAGGTCCATCTGGGGTCAGCCAGGGGGTCCAATGATCTGAAAAACCTTGTCAACACAATATCTCCAAGTAGGAAGCTTGGATAGATTTCATACATGGTAAATTGATGTGTTATGGTGAAAAGATGGACCCTATTGTTTTTGGTGGAGGTCAAAGGTCATCAGGGGTCACCAGAGGTTAAAAAGCAAAATCTCCCAAGAATTTCCAAGAATATTACATTGGTTCACTAGAGGTCAAAAAGCAAAATTTCCCAAGAATTCCCAAGAGTTTTATATGGGTTCCCCAGAGGTCAAAGAGAAAATTTTCCCAGGAATTCCCAAGATTGTCATCTGGGGTCACCAGAGGTCAAAACGCAAATTTCCCAAGAATTCCCAACACTAAATAGGAATACAGAACTGTATTTTTCCAACATGTTAAGACAGCATTTGACCATTGACTCAAAGATATGGGACAACACATCATGGCTTTATTTGGAATAGAACATTTATATCATCGAAACCTCAATGCATTTTTGCATTCTGGTTTTTTTATTTCTTGTTTCCCAGTTAGACCAAGCCTATGTCTGACTGTAGGGTTCTGTGAATAGTATGGCATGTACTCTCGAAGAATGTTAATCCTACTGTAATGCTAAGAAGGCTTGAAGCCAATGAAATGAGAAAGTATTGATTAGAGAGGGAATACAGCCAGTTAGAAGCACAAGCCAATAACCTTTGTGTCTAGTTGTGTTTTTCCCTGCTTCTTGCTTGGGGGACTCTAGGACTACACTGGCGTAGTCGGTCAGGATTGAAGATAAACCTAGAGTTTCCGTGGCTGTGCCCCCTATAGCTGCAGAGACTGGTTGAAGGTGGCTGTCCAAAGCTCGCATTGAATGTGATTACGTGGCTGTCCTAGGACAGCTACAAGAACAGAGGTGAGCTAGCCTCAAATGGAAAGGGACTTCGGTTTCTTCTCTGTCGTTCTTAGTTGTAGGTCTAGTTATCTGGATTAGTGGCAAGGCAGAAACCAGCCAGAGAGTGTACCCATATGACCTCCAAATTTATGTTTGGCCGGTCGCATATAAAAAACTTGTGTGTGGAAAACGGTTTTGAGACATTACCAATTTGTGACAGACGAAGGAAAATGAGAATTGCAAGCCTCTGCAAATGCTTCCCTACTTTAACGCAAGGATCCCTTCAGTTGGTGCATCAAAGTAGAGTAAGCCAGTCTTCCAGTTAACAAGCTTAACACATTTGCCATCCACTTAGTAATGATGACGATGTGGAGGTGCTATCATCTGACTACTTTTTGAACGACAATGGCAAGCCTCAATGGAATCCCTGATGCCGCAAAGAACTTACGTTCTAGAGCCTCTTTTTTGACGTGGCAAAGCCCAAAAGGCATTCCCATTTGCTGACGAGAAGGGCAAAAAGCTTGACTATAAAGTTGTAAAGGTGAGCCATTTTAGCTGCTTGATAAACTCACGGGACCCGGGTACTTATCGTCAAAAATTCCGTACCTCGAGTAAGTTAACTTCTGAAACTTTCACTCAGTATGCCAACCGGTTACATCTATATCTAAGAAGATGGATGAATCCTCCAGATGGTTTGTTGTGTAACCCTGAATTTGTGGTAATAATGGACAAGCTCATTGCAGATCAGTTGATTTCGTCCTCAAAGGTCAAATGCAGTCGCCCCAAACTTATTTTGAGACAATTACTAAATGTCACAAATTTCTTCTTATTTCTCTTCCAAGTATCTTTCATAATATTTTAGGATATAAATATTGCATATTCAAGGTTACCCGATGCATGTTTGCTCCCTGTAAATTTTACAAATTAGTGAGAAAAATACTGTCACATGATTCTCAAGACGCCATTCAGGAAATAGGATAGTCTAGCTAATAGGCAATTCTTTAATTGGGGTGACCTGCATTCTCCCTTTAAATGATGACAGTTTTTGAGGCTCAAGTTTGGCTAGAACAAAAGTGGGGGGAACAACCATAGATGACTTAAGTAAAAGCAGCAGGTGATATTATGGCTAGCCAAGGCAGCTTGCCGAAGGCGCAATGAAACTGTTGCTATAATCAGACAAATGGTGCATCACAGTCTAGCACAGAGGTAACCATGCGCCACGTCAGAGAAGGTCCGCTTCGCAGTCTGACATGTCCACGGTTAGGTGTTTAATACCTGTCAACAGGAAACCTGGGACACTTTCAGCTACAGATTGCCCTAGACACCACAGATAATCATGAGACCGTCAACTTTGTCAGACTATCTGATCCATTGCACCAGGAGGAATTTTCAAAAGAGTTGATTTTGCACGAGTGTGCTTTCAAAATCAGAAAGTGAATGTAAACTGGATGGAGTAACATACTTTTGAAGTTATTAATAGATCAGGTGGCGACCCTTTGCATATGCTGACAGTGGAGCTGGAGTTTCCCTTGTTTCAAATTCATTTGTTGGTCATGAACGAAAGCTTGAACCTCCTTGATTGAGCCCGAGATGTCCTTTCCCTTTTTCTATGGAACGCCAGTTTATAATGGGTGTCTAGAAAAGTAAGACCTAGAAACATAAGAACCTAAGACCTAAGACCTAGAAACATAACGACCCTGAGAAAAGTTCATACTGCCTTTGTCAGAGAACCATCAAAGATACTGTAATGACCTATTTCATACTATGATTAATGCACAAAATAAAACCACAAACTGGGTGTGGGTGGGATTTTTTTCATCAGGGTCTTATGTTTCTAGATCCCTGTGTGGGTGTCTTAGAAAAGTTAAGACCATAGAAACCCATAAAGGACCTTAAGACCTCATGAAATCATAAGGAAACCCTGAGAACAGTTCATACTGGCCGTTGTGACAGGAACCATCAAAGATACTGTAATACATATTATCATACTATGAATAAATGCAAAAATAAACCACAAACTGGGTGTGGGTGATTTTTTCATCAGGGGGTCTTATGTTTTCTACAGATCCCTGTGTGGGTGTCCCCCTAGAAAAGTAAGACCTAGAAACAATAAGACCTAAGACCTAGAAACATAAGACCGCTGAGAAAATTCATACTGCCGTTGTCAGGAACCATCAAAGATACTGTAATATCATATGTGTGCGTCATACTATGATTAATGCAAAAATAAACCACAAACTGGGTGTGGGTGATTTTTTCATCAGGGTCTTATGTTTCTAGATCCCTGGTGTGGGTGTCTAGAAAAGTAAGGACCTAGAAACATAAGACCTAAGACCTAGAACATATAAGACCCTGAGAAAAGTTTCATACTGCCGTTTGTCAGGAACCATCAAGATACTGTAATACATATTTTCATAACTATGATTAATGCAAAATAAAACCACAAAACGGTGTGGGTTGATTTTTGTCATCAGGGTCTTATGTTTTCTAGATCCGCTGTGTGGGTGTCTAGAAAAGTAAGACCTAGAAACCTAAGACCTAAGACCTAGAAACATAAGACCCTGAGAAAAAATTCATACTGCCGTTGTCAGGAACCCATCAAAGATACTGTAATACATATTTCATACTATGATTATTGCAAAAATAGAACCCACAAACTGGGTGTGGGTGATTTTTTTCATCAGGGTCCTTATGTTTTTCTAGATCCCTGTGTGGGTGTCTAGAAAAGTAAGACCTAGAAACATAAGACCTAAGACCTAGAAACATAAGACCCTGAGAAAAGTTCATACTGCCGTTGTCAGGAACCATCAAAGATACTGTAATACATATTTCATACTATGATTAATGCAAAATAAACCACAAACGGTGTGGGTGATTTTTTCATCAGGGTCTTATGTTTCTAGATCCCTGTGTGGGTGTCTAGAAAAGTAAGACCTAGAAACATAAGACCTAAGATCTAGAAACATAAGACCTAAGACCTAAGACCTAGAAACATAAGACCCTGAGAAAAGTTCATACTGCCGTTGTCAGGAACCATCAAAAGCATACTGTAATACATATTTTCATACTATGATTAATGCAAACAATAAACCACAAACTGGTCCGTGGTGATTTTTCATCAGGGTCTTATGTTTCTAGATCACTGTTGGTGGGTGTCTAGAAAAGTAAGACCTAGAAACATAAACCCTGAGAAAACTTGCATAATGCCGTGTTGTCATGAACCCTCAGAGATACTGTAATACGTATTTCACAGACTATGATCCATGCAAAAATAAACCACAAACTGGTGGTGGGGTATTTTTCATCAGGGTCTTATGTTTCTAGATCACTGTGTGGGTCTTACTTTTTTTTCTAGACACGCCAAAATAAACAGGTGTTGTAGCTGGAGCAGTCAGTCAGATGTTGTGGTGTCAGTCCACTTGAGAAGTGCCCTTCCTGAAATGACAAATTTTTTACTAAACCCTTTAGGAAGTGTAGCGGATTAAACACCCACGAACGACAGGACTCTCTCCTACAACACACGCACTGGTCAATGTCCAGACGATTGATAGTTTTCTAATTCCTAGCTACTTTTCCAGCCTAAAAACCATAACTTATATAGCCCCTACTGCCAGTCTAGTCTCTACAAGGAGCTCTGAGGAAGAGCTCTAGCAACCACATTACTTTGGTGTAATCGAACTTACAACTGGAAAAGTTTAGAAAAAACATGATGATGCCGGGGGGAGGGGGGCGAAGGTCAAAGCAGTAAAATCTGACACCTAAAACATAGCAGGATAGAATACCCTAGCAATGCAGGCACACAGATCACCTCCCAGGCGACGCACAGAGATGAAACGTAAACATGACTACAAGTGACTATTCCATTCACAAGTCCCATAACATTTACGTAACTGGGCCTACCTATGTCCCATTGTGCTGCAATCAGAACACAAGGCAAAATAATGCGAATTACCTCCAACTAAATTATTCAGAAAATTATTCCGTTTTCCCATACGTAGGGATAACGTGCTTTGGTACAATCAGAATTTTGCTTTTCAACACTATACCATTACTTGTGTGCAGTACTCACAAGTTATTTAGATCTCGGGCAAATTTTCTTGCTCGAACGCGTTTTCGAAAAGCAAACCATAGCAAAAAATTTTGGCACGGTACCGGTACTAAAACTACGCAGCGGCGCGTATAGCTTACGTATCGCTTCACAAGTTCCCATATGAAGTCCTTAGGCAGGGTCCCACAATCGAACGGTTCTGTAAAAGATGACATTAAAGAGATCCAAGAATCCAAAACGGTGTATTGCCGTTTAATCACTTTTAATCACGCTGCACTTGCATAGTTTTGTTACCGAGATTTGCAGTGTAGAACAACTGCCCTATTCTTGGGCGCGTAAGGCAAAGCTCATATTGGCAAGCCTAATAAAGTACTACTGCATAGGCTGCAGTGAAAAAAGGAGGTAACGAAAAAATGGCAGTTTCCATCAGCGTTTGGTGTAGTACACATAAGACCCCCTGATTAAAAAATCACCCACATCCCAGTTTTTTGGTTTTATTTTTGCATTAAATCATATATTACAGTATCTGTGATGGTTCCCTGACAACGGCAATGTATGAATTTTTCTTTCTCCAGGGTCTTATTGTTTCTAGGTCTTAGGTCTTATGTTTCTAGGTCTTATTCTTTTTCCTAGACACCCACACAAGGAGATCTAAGAAAACATAAGACCCTGATGAAAAATCACCCATAACCGCAGTTTTGTGGGTTTTATTTTTACATTAATCATAGTATGAAATATGTATTACAGTATCTTTGATGGTTCCTGACAACGGCAGTATGAATTTTTCTCAGGGTCTTATGTTTCTAGGTCTTAGGTCTTAGGTCTTATGTTTCTAGATCTTAGGTCTTAGGTCTTATGTTTCTAGGTCTTACTTTTCTAGACACCCCAGTTATAATAGCTGGAAAACTCAGCGTCCAGCTGGAGGTAGCTGGGGAACAACAACATGTCCAATTTTTTGTATCAGACATACCATGTCCTGTTTTGTTTGGCCGTGATCTCATCAGCAAATTTGGTTTGGTGTTTGATTTGTGTGGGAGTTCTTACTGGTCACAGAAAAGTCAGCCCATAGTAAAATTCCCATTAATTTGGATTGACAAATGGGGACACAGATATCTTCAGCCTGCTGAGAGTCGCTCCATTTCTATGGAACGCGAATTACGCAAAGTTGATCAATAACGACGTAATCGTTAGTAACAGCGGCGTACATTGAGTTAATAACGGCGTGATTATCAACAACAGCGTGGTAAATGTTGGTAATAACGGCCTGATTTTAAGAAACAACGTGGTTAATATCGGCAACAATGGTGTAACTTTAAGTAACAAGGCGGTAAAAGTAGTTAACAGCGGCGTGTTACGAAGTGACTTCGGTATCGAGCAAGAGGGTTTAACAACCGGACGTAATCCTTATCAATAGCGAGCTAAAGTGTCCTTTAACGACCTTTCACGCGTTCAACCATGTAATAATGAGTTAACAACGTGAAAGCCGGTCAATGGCGCTGGTGTTTCATTCAACGCAAATGCAATTAACGACGATGTAAATGGAAAGCAACAACACGATTGGTAGTAGGCTAAGTCAATGCAGCCCTATGCAGGGAGCTGGAAGAACAGCTCCATGGCTTCGAATGTTCATGGGAGCTGGAAGGACAAGCTACATGCCAATGTTTTCACTGGTGCGTGTACTTAAGCTGCTGGAAGAGTGGGTGTTTTTTTTTTTATCGCAGTGCATTTGAGGATTTTATTGAAGCTTGTACAAAGTCAATGTACAGATCGAAAGGCTTATCAGACATCAGAGCTAGAGGTGTGCAACGGAAAAAATTTTGCTTGAAGAATACATACAGCCTGGCCTATACTGATCCGTTTGGGATCGGTAAAGTGATCAAAATAATGCCCCCCTGTGTCCGATCAGTGGCGTCACCAGAACTTTTTTATTCTGGAGGAGCAACAAGGTGGCGACAACAGTTCGAAACGAGGGCACAACTAGATAGTGGCCGGGATGCAGTATGTTTATGTGATCGCCAGCCTGGGGGAGGGGTTGTAAAGGGGAGGGTGTGTCCGCCTCCCCTTTAAATTTTTTTTTTTTTTTTTTTTTTTGCTTTTTTAACAGAAGACTAGGATGCAAAAATGGTGCGAGATTGTAGACCTTTTTTAATTTAACCTTGGAGGTTTAGTTGTGGTGGTTTATTGGGGAAAATTTTTGTTAATCCTTCAGATGGAAATACCTTTTTCATTGGAAATGTTCTTTTTGGGGGGGGTTGGGGGGGGGGGGGGGGGGCTTGATGAGAGGGAAATGGTTAAAGGGTGTCCCCTTCCCCCTTGTGAACATTTGTATGCACGTAAGGGGTTGCTAAGAAACAAAAGTTAAAATGGTGATACTGTACAGTACTATAACTTTTTAGCAAACTTTTTCAATGTTTTGTGTGTGGCGCAGGGGCCGGATTTAGGGGGGGTCCAGGGGGGCCCGGGCCCCCCTTGGTGTTCCAAAAAATTTTTGAAGTTTTTTCAATCTCATAAAACAAATGACTAGCCCTTATTCCAATTGAATAGGCCCTTTGTGATGTGTCAGAAGTGAATATTCCAAATTTGTTTTCATTATTTAAATTTTCTACCCTCAGAAAATAAGTTCTTATGCAAGGAGTGGTGGGTGGCGCCAGGGCCAAACGGGGGGGGGGGAGGGCACCCCAGAAGGGGCCATTGGCCCCCCCCACCCCGTCCGGGGGAATAGGCTTATGGCTCCCGCGCCGTCGGGGAAATTTTTCTGTTTTGTCGGGAGAGCTGTTATGTAATCCTGGAATAAAAATTTCGGCAATGTAGTCCCTCCCCCCCGCAAAGACAACTGCCCGAGGTCGGCCCCCGACGCGATTTAACCTTAATTTTGGTCTAAATTTTAGGAAAAGGGCAAATTTCCTCTCTTTCCTTCCTTTTTCCTTTTTGAATTCCCTTTTCAATAAAAAACCAAAACCCCCGGGGCACATTTTTTCCCAATTTTCCTTTCTTCCCTTCTTCATGATCCCCCCCCATTTTTTTTTTTTTTTTTTTTTTTTTTTTTTTTTTTTCGCAAAATTTTCTCGTCATGGAAAATGGCCCGGCGGCAATTTTTTTCAAATTTTCTCCAAAAAAAAAAGAGGCCGCAAAATTTTCGGCGGCGCATTTTCGCGCGCGCCAAAATTTTCCTTCAAACAATCGTTTTCGGCTTGCGCTTTATTTCCTTCGTTGAGACTTTGGGTTGCCTGGCCCCCCCCCGTCGTGGGAGCTTGGCCCCCCTGTTCGGGGGAAAATCCTGCCTGCCAAACCCCTGGTCTTATATGGTGTTGTAGGTAAATTCTGTTACTCTGACCTCCGGCTGATAACCTTTTGGCTTATAATTGGTCACAAGTAACTTTTTTCTTTTTTTTTTTTCCTGTTTTCCGGGCATATTGCAAAAAAGGGTTTACCCCATTAGCGCTGCATTGGATTTGCTAACTTTCAGTCTATATTAACCGACCGGGTCCACAGCACTTGGGAACACTTGCTTCTTTCTCTATTGTCTACTTTCAAGGGAATTTCAAACATTCCCTATTAATATTTAGAGGAATAATTTTCAACACCACTCAGGGTCGTTTAACTATAACTTGGCTAAAACATTAGCATCTTCTTTAAAGCTTTGTAATTTACTTTAATTCTAATTGTACTTCAAATTTAGGGTAATAATTGAAAAGAAGAGTTCAGGTTTCGGGAAATGACCTGCCCATCCTAATATGTGGACAAACATAGGCCTAATACTCCCTCACTCTCCTCTTTCCATCCCAACCAAAATTTAAAATTTTCACTAAATTATGAGCAGATTTCCAGCCATATATGATCAGTTTCAAAAATATACTACAGACATCACCATTTTGCATCTAAGCAATCTTAAATTAACAAAAATTTTCCTAAAGGGGGAGGGGACACCCCTTCCCTTAGACCCCTCCCCAGAAAAGCATCTGCCACCCAACCAAAAATTAAAATTGACTGAACACTTTCCAGCCATGTATGATCAGTTCAAAAAATATACCAAAGACATCACCATTTTATGTTTTCATCTGAGGAGCAAAACTTAAATTAACAAAAATTTCTCAAAAGGGAAAAGGAAGGGGGGCACAAACCCCCTCCCCTTGAGGACCCCCTCCTCCCCCCAGGAGCGAACCGGGTTGGATACACTTTATCTCAGCCAAGGGAGACACTCTTTAACCCTTCCTATCAAAATAACCGCTGGCACCCCCCCCTGGTGCACCAAAAACCGCCCACTCCCCCCTTAAGATCCCTCCCCCCTCCCCCAGATCGGAACGCGGTCGGACTCGGACTTTTATACAAACCACTATGACCTGCCCCCCCCCCTTCTGACAAATCCTGGATCCGCCACTGGTGCGTGTGTGTGGGGGGGGGGGTAAATTGGAATAAAATTACTTGCATTTTCCATGAACTAATTTCACGTGCGGAAAATCCATATGCAACTGATTGTTGAAGTTACATTTTCGTTTTTTAGCCTGATACTGTTTGGCCATGTTTTTTTAGTTAGGAGTCGATTATACCCTACACTTTGGCGGGGGCCTTTTTTAAGGAATTTTTTTTAGTGGGGGGGGGGGGGGGGGGGGGGGGGGGGGGGGGTTGGGGGGGGGGGGGGGGGGGGGGGGGGGGGGGGGGGGGGGGGGGGGGGGTGGGGGGAAAATTCAGCATGAAGGGACCAACTCAGGGCGCGTGTCCAGGATTTTTCAAGCTAGCTGACCAGGGTCCTGGCCTGATGTGGAAAGAAGGGGAAAAAAGGGCCCTTTCGCTCCAAGGTGCCCGCGCACGGGCGGGGGGTCAAGGCACTGGCGTAGGCACCATGATTTTTTTGCATGGTGGGGGTTAAACAGCAGGGACCTGATCGCCGGCCTTATAGGGGAGGGGGCTCTCTGAGAAATTTTTGTTAATTTAAGGTGGCTTAGATGCAAAATTAAGTGATGTTTTCTGAACTGATCATATGTGGCCTGGAAATGTTTCATAATTTACTCGGATACTAATTTTTTTTTTGGTTAAAAATGGCCGTATTGTGAAAGGGGGTCTAGAGGAGGAGAGAGTGTCTCCCCCTCCCCCTGAGAAATTTTTGTGAAATATTTTTAAGCACCCTCAGATGCAATCCTGGTGCCAATATTTCAGGACTCATTTGAAGTGCAGTCATTTTTTTTTTTCATTACAAAAAAATAAAGTTAAAAAAGTCGTCGGCCGCGAGCAGGAGGGTCCCTGGACCCACCTCTGGACACGCTGCCTGCAACTTAAACAGAACGCGAGACCATTAGTCCGGCGGCATTACATTACAAAGAAGAAAAAAAGATTGCCAGAAACGGCGACTTCTTTCCAATGGCTTTATAGAGAAATTCATACATTATTTATTGCCTAGTTTTAAATTTAGTAGTCACCTGAGTGAGGTTCATTTTATAGTACCCACCACTTCCCCTCCCCGTACCCTGCTTAACATTAGGCAGTTGACCCTTCCACCAGTGAGTTGCAGCCCCAGGATTTTGGGACTGGGGAGTCTTAAGATTTGTGTGAAGAATATCTAAGCGTGAGCGCCAACACGCATTGGTTGGCGCAGAGAGTTCCAGAAAAATTTTGTAGTTTGAGATAATCATTTCCCCTCCCTCCCCCCCACCACCCGCTCCCCCCCTCCGCCTCCCCCCCGCCCCCCACGCCCCTCCCCCCCCCCCCCCCCCCCCCCTCCCCCCCCCCCCCCCACCCACCCCCCCCCCCCTCCGCCCCAATTCCCCTCCCCCCCAATTCCCCCTCCCTCCCCCTGGATAAATTTCCCCTCCCCCCCCCCCCCCCCCCCCCCCCCCCCTCCGCACCTCCTGCCCCCCCCCCCCCCCCCCCCCCCCCCCCTCCCCCCCCTCCCCCCCCCCCCCCCATTCCCCTCCCCCCCCCCCCCCCCCCCCCCCCCCCCCCCCCCCCCCCCCCCCCCACTGATTACCGAAAATCGCCCTCCTCAGGCTCTGCTTTTAAGCTCCTAGGAACGGTATTTTAGTATTTTTAGGAGAAAAACCAATCTTCTTAAAATGTTGGCAGATTGTCAAAATATGGTGATGTCTGCCCCTCAATATACAAAGTATGGTAAAATTTTTACAATTTTCTGACTGTTATGTGTTACCAGTACGTTATAGTAAAGAGCAATTTGCCACACTTCCTTACCTCTGGTGGCTTAAATATAAGCCTACAATATTTTCAGCTTACTAAAAAAAAACAAGAGCTCGTTGGAACCCCCTCCCCTCCTTCCTTTGGTACGCTACTGGTTTCAAGAATTCCAGAAAAAGGGACCAAATGGGGGGGGGGGCAAATGAGCTGACTAGGGGGGCCGTGCAGGGGACTGGGGGGCCACGGCCCCCCAGTATGTATGTTAAACAAGGCCCTAGGCCTGTATGGAACCACTGCTACCGCACTTCGTTACTGTTTAATTGGCTACAGTGCATGTGTGATCACAGCAGAAAAAAAGTCATTGGTGCTCTTGACTTGAAATTTCTGTGATTGCAGGTAACTGTTTGCCTACGTACGTTGTACATGGGCGTTACGGACCATTATGCCATCCCAGTGTTGTAACTAGTCACTCAATTTTGCAGTCGAGTCGAGTCATTTACTACTTTCAATGTGACTCGAGTCGAGTCGGTGACTCGAGTCATTGTATTATTTCAATGAGTAAAATTATGATACAATTGCTCGAGTCATTTCCCTTTTGAAAATTAGTGACTCGAGTCATGACTCGTTACAACACTGTCTCAGCCTCCATCTGAAGTTTGCGAAAGGTATAGTAGGCTTACACATTTTACAAAATATTAATTTTGCAACATTAATTTTTAATGTTTTGGGAAATTTCAAAATTAGGGACATTTTTATAAATCAGGGACACTTTTTAATCGAGCACGGAACGCTGGAATCGGGGACTGTCCCCGAAAATCGGGGACGTCTGGTCACCTTACCGTAGCCTGCGCCAATGCCACTCGGCTAAAATTATACGAAGTTCATTGCGACTGAGAGAAACGAGATCTTAAAAACCCCACTTATTATTGTATTAGGCCTATTCTTCTATAGCCTATGCTACCATATGTGGGGCGCAGCCCCTGCACCCCGACGGACCGCTCAACTCCCAAATGGCTCCTGTCGGCGCCCTTAAATTTTAGGTTTTTACCGTACTGAGGTATAGGTATCTATACCCACCTTTCGGAGAGCCCCGAATTATTGCATGCTTTGACCAAATTCTCAGGCTCTTCTTATTTTGAAGCACCCCTACAGGTCATTCTCGCCAGGGGTCTGAAACGTAGCCTACGTCCCCTGGCACCCAGCTAAGAAAAGCTTCTTACTCCCGCGAATGAACAGTATAGTTTACTTCAACCTTTCATTTGAGACCACACCATGCGCTAAACGTTTTGCCGCCCGGGCATATAGGTCTTTAATTGTTAACAAAAAAAAAGGAACATATTCGGAACCTTCCTCATCTATCAGGTTCTTTCATTGCTTGGACACCAGTATCTCTGGATTGAAAAAAAAATCGTTCACTAGGATTCCAGCATTTCGAATTTACTTTACGCGCCTTTTTACTTTTCATCCTGTCAAGCATTGGTCCGGCCGGTACGGAGTCATTCCGCCTCGCCTCCACATCAACCGTGTGCTTTAAATATCGCCAATACGGTAAGTAACAGCGCCATTGAAGTTTGCGTTGTTGATGCGAATCCGTGTTGTTGCTTCCGTTTACATCGCCGTTGATTGAATTTGACTTGACTGTAACAGCGCCATTGACTGCTTTCACGTTGTTAACTGCTTTCACGTGCTTACTTACAATCAGCCTGTTGAACGCGAAAAGGTCGTTAACGACATTTAGCTCGCTATTGAAAAGGATTACGCCGTTGTTACTTCGTATCACGCCGTTGTTACTTCGTATCACGCCGCTGTTAACCACTCGTACCGCGTTTTACTTAAAGTCACGCCGTTATTACCAATACATACCACGTTGTTTCTTAAAATCAGGCGGTTATTACCAACATTTACCATGCTGTTGTTGATAATCACGCCGTTATTAACTCGATGTATGCCGCTGTTACTAACGATTACCCCGTTATTGATGAACTTTGCGTAATTCGCGTTCCATACCTGAGTAGGATGACAGGCTAGAAGAGAAGTAAACTGGTCCGTCCCACTCCCGCTTAAAGCACGAAAAATCCATTTCCGAAGATAAATAAAGTTCTTGCAGTAGAATGATATCAAAGGCGAAGATTTTCAACTATTGAATAACATGTGATCGTTTTGAGTGATTACGTAGACCATTCACATTTACAGTAGCAATTGACAGATTGACCATGGGAAAGATTATTGTCTTAAAAAGTACTTGTCAAACAACTCAATCTCTTTTCCGCTCACAAATTCTGCGTGTTTACGGGCGAGATGCTGGATCCACTCCCATGCGGTAGAAAAGGTCAAATGACAGCTTCTGCGTGCACATGAATACTCCTGTGGCTTCAACTTTGAGTGATGTTCTCCAACGTGCGTTTTTAGGTCTTTAAATTTAGAAAAGGTCTCACAGCAAGTCTTTACATAACATGATTGCCATGGTTCGTCCTCCAAGAATATTTGAGTCATTTTAATCACGTCCATAGGATTCTCTGTAGGAAAGCGAATCCCTGACCTTGATCTCTCAGGTCTTCTCCCGGTAGTTTGTTGGGAGGAAGTTTTTCTCCGGGGTTTCACAAAAATTGGATCGTTATCCACAGAAATAGCTGGTTGTGACTGGATCTCGTTGGAACATTTTTCATTGTCCTGAAGCTGGGGCTGGGGAGTACAATTCTCCAGCGTTTTAATTTCCGGTCCACTATCGGAAGTATCCATATTACTCTCAGGAGACTTTTTGTCAGTGAGCACATCACTAGAGGCTTGAGTGTCCGGTATAACTTCATCGGAAGTATCCATAGTACTCTCAGGAGGATATTTCTCAGTCAACACATCACTAAAGGTTTGAGTATCCGGTATAACTTCAGGCTCAGAGTCCTCGAAGAGGAGTATCTGGCTATCGTTAGTTTGATTGTCAGGCACCACTTCATTTGGAGGCTGATTGTCCGCTATGAACGAAGGTCCGGGGTTAGCCGCAACAGCCAAGTGCATAGCATTTTGAACTCACCTCAACCGCCTCATCGCCTAAATTTGCCTCGGCTTTCTTTTCCCCTACCTCAGACGTTTTCGCATGGCTTCCAATTATCCACGATGAGTTTGGCTTAATTTTATTAGCAAAAGACACTGGACAGTCACGATAATGGTGGCCTGACTTTCCACAAATGGTACACATAGTGGGCACCTCACATTCCTTCGATGCATGTCCAAGACTCTGACAATTAAAGCATCTAATTACCCCACACTCTCTGGCCTCATGGCCGGCTTCTCCACATTTCAAGCAAGTTCTCGGCTGACCACGGTACCTTACCCAGCAGCTTCTCCCTCCAAAACTGACACTAGAGGGAATATCACTATTTAGCTTCATTTTGTACTGCCGAATTCCATTAAATACAGTTGGGTAGTCTTTAAACATCAAGAATCTGCCACTTATAACCCTTCCAAAACGCCCCAAAACGTATCTCACCACATTATCGTCCAGTTCATGGGGTACGTGAAGTACCGTTACAAGAGTCGTGGATTCAGTATATACACTAGCTGAGCAACCTTCTCCGTCAGAGATAACAGGCCAAAACTTTCTTCGCAATTCGACTGATTTAAAAGTAATGTCCCACAAGTGACCTGGTAATCCTTACACTGCCAAGAGATGATCTCCAGGATTAATACCTTTTCTTGTCAAAAAATCAAAAACTTTCTCGGTACTTTGCCCAACTTCAAACTGAAGTTGTACTGATGCTTCTCTCTGTAGAGACGCCATCTTGTCAACTGTAAAAAGTCGACAGTTCCACAGCATTTTTTTTTTTTTTTTTTGGAATTGAAACTTTATTTCAAATCATTAACATATTTGCACCATTAAAGAGAAATAAGTTCCGTTCTTTTGAGGATTTTATCCTCAGTTTATTTCATTTGGCATAAAGAAAGGACTAGACTATTTACATAAGGAAATAAAAATAATTATACATAATATTAACTGAAATGACTTTTTAAATAGCATCAATCTTATTTTATACATATTACGAGTAACTGGAATTTGTTTGACAATCTCAATTGACATGCATAAAGATCATAATTTCCTAAGTTTCTGAAGGTAAACTTTACTTCCATCACACAACATATGTACACTTTTTACAATTTCATCCTCCTTAACTCCTTCAGATATAAACAAGCAGTTGAAGGGCAACAATTAATTACAGTGTTAATATGTTATGTACATGATGAACGGCATGACCAGATCCCCGCAACCAAGTCTCCCAGACTAAGGGAGGAATCGTTATGGAGCAAACACTACCAATGACTCCTCCTCCCTAGCTGAAAGACAAGGTGGAAGGGGTCTGTGTCATGTATAACGAGTACCTAGTTTACATGCATAATGTATACTTTTTCCAATGTAGCAATTATTCCTAGTTAAAACTTGAAAGCGAGATTTTTGTTATTTAGCGTTACAAATGATCTTCCAAGAGTCCATACCTTGGTGAACTTAGACAAAGGCCAGCGATTGTGATCAGCTTGAATTCGTATCTTAATTTCCTTGGTGATAGCCATTTTAATTTGATGCCCAGGAGTATGTTTCCCTTCAAAAACATGTATACATCTATATTTCCAAATCATGAACTTGGAGAGAGAAAATATGAACCAGAGTTTCTTTAATACCCCTTTCGGAGCTTTGCGAATTATGAAGCCGTATAAAAAGTGTTCATAACTGAGGGTCACGTTATCATTCACTAGGGAGTGGTACATTGACTGAGCCCAATTAACTATATGATGGGCATTGGGACACTCCCAGAATAAGTGCTTAGGTGATTCAATTGCGTTACAACTTGCCCTGGGGCATTTCCCGTCTCCTATGCCGAAACGAGCTGCTCTATCACCAGTGAATAAAACGTTATGAGCCACCCGCCACTGAAAATCGATTAATTTATTATCTAGCGTATTGTCCCAAACAGCCCTCCAAATTTCATCCCAAGGAAGGGAGGGATTACCTACAACAGTACGGACCTCAACGTTTCTTCCATCAGTCAAGCACTTTACGATACTCTTAGTGGTTTTGCAATTGTCCCAAACCTTATTGTCTACAGAATACAACTTAAAGATTAAGTTGCAAGCATGCAAGTGTGATCCATGACATGAGTGAAGATTGGGTCTCGTATTAGATCAGATGGGAGGAAAAACTCTCCGGAGTTTGGATGCCATAAAAAATCTCGAAAGACTCAGATACAAAGGAGGAGGGTCACTAAAAAGGGAGAGAAAGGTTTTAACAAAAAGAGCATCCATTTTACTTTGGAAATCATCAAGCCCCAAGCCACCCTTATCCTTTCCCAACGTGAGAACATTTCCAGAAACTAGTGCCGGTTTGTTGCTTCCCCATAAGAAGGGGTACACAATCTTTGTGATTTTGTGCCAAAGACAATCGGGAGAGGGAAAAACTGGGGCAACATAGTAGAAAAGCGGGTAAATAAAGGTGTTAATGACGAAGACCTTGCCCAACAACGTGAGATGTCTATTCGTTAAACAGTTAACTTGTTTGGCTGCTTTTTCCAGCTTTAAATCCCAGTTTGAACGGATGGCTTCATCGTTCCCAAAAACAACCCCAGTAATTTTTATAGAGTGCCTGCTCCAAGGAATGTTGGATGGGAGATCCCGAAAAACATTTCCCATGACAAAGCCTTGGGACTTGTTCAAGTTGATGTTTCCGCACGTGGCATTTTGAAACAGGTCGAAAATGCGAAGAAAGTGATGAACATCGCTATCACAAGTCGCTACGCAAGTAGCGTCATCGGCATATTGGAGGAGTCTAACACTTCTACCTCTACAGCCAGGGATAGAAAACCACGTAGACACTCGCTACGGTTGATGTGACGAGCAATTGGTTCAACATACAAAACATACAGAAGGGGAGACAAGGGACAACCTTGCCTTACCCCGCGAGACATGTAAACTTCGTCAGAAAGATGACCATTAATTAGAACACGGCTACAAATACGGTATCGTTGTATAAGATTGTGACCCACTTTACGAAGTTTTCACCGAAGTTTAGCTTATTAAGAACACTGTGGAGAAACTCCCAGTTTACCTTGTCGAAGGCTTTTTGTTGGTCGATTGAAACCAGAGCACAAGAGCTCCTTTTCAACTGGCACCACTTAATTATGTCCCTAACAACATATAGGTTGCTGTGAATAGATCTGCCTGGTACTCCACAAGACTGAAATTCATTAATAACGGAAGGCAGAATCTTAGCTAGTCTGACCTGTAAAACTTTTGAAAGAATTTTATAATCGGAGTTCAACAACGTTATGGGGAGCCAGTTAGCAGGGTCCTCTTTGTCTCCTCCTTTGGGAATTAAGGTGATAATGCCCATTCTTTGAAAACGGGACATGCGTCCAGTACAAAAGATTTCATTAAACACCCTGAGAAGATCATTACCAATAAGGTCGAAAAAATGGTGGTAAAATTCATACGGGAGTCCGTCATAACCAGGCGATTTATTCCTACTGGCTTTAGAAATAACACTCCACAATTCATTTAGTGATATAGGATGCTCTAAAGACACTTTTTCATCCTCGTTTAGGGGGGATGAAAGACTGTTAAGGAAAACATCTTGAGACTCTTCGACAAGAGATGAAGGTTTACAATATAAGTCGCTGTAGAATTCATGGAACACAGCCAAAATGTCATTCTTTTGTTTGCAACTGACCCCTTCTTTGTTTCGGATGGAGTGAATAGTCTTTTGGCTACTTCGAAACTTCTCTTGTCTGAAGAAGAAGGTTGACGGCTTTTCACCTTCCTCTAAATACTTAACTCTAGATCGGATATAGGCCCCTTCACACTCTTTGTTAATCAGAGTTTCAATTTCATTGGAGTCATCACTCAGACAACGAAGCTGCAAGTTGTTCAGCCGGGACCTGTTTTCCGGCTACCTTACTGCTGTGATAGATAGCGAGCCTTTTAATCCTTTTCTTTACATTCTCCTACCAGTCTGTTAAAGAATTAAAGCCTTCTTTCAGTGAAGACCACCGCTGATACTGCACACGTAAATCATTGCAAAATGACTGGTTTTCGTTAAGTGCACAATTATACTTCCAATAACCTCTACCATTGTCAATTTTGGTAGAATGAACGGAAAATGTTATAAATACGGGGTTATGATCGCTATAAGGGAAAGGGCTAGTAATAGCTTTAGATATCCCGAAGTCAGCAGGTAGATAGATTCTGTCAATTCTAGAACTTTTGTTCGATTGAGACCAAGTGTGACCTGGGGAATTTGGGTGTATATTTCTGTAACCATCGATAAGAAAGTGAGTACTTATTACACGGTTAAGCTCATCGCTGCCGACAAAGGTCGTGGAGTAATGAGAAGTGCTTGAACTATCAATACTGTCCATGACAAGGCTGAAATCCCCACCAAGAATGATCGGATTGCTACCTGCGGTGTGCATGTACAAATTCTCGATGAATTTCTTTCTTTCCGTAGGGTTGTTAGGGGCATGAATATTGCACAATCTCAATCGATTACCATTAAATGAATAACATAAAGAAATACAACGGCCCGTGGAGTCCTTTTTGACCTGTGAAACTATGGGGGATAGGCGATTACTTAGTAGAGTGGCAACCCCACCTGAGTGGTTGCTTAAACTAGGACTGAAGTAAACCGGGGCTCCGGGGTTCCGCTAAAGACTTAAACTCCGCGAAACTTCCTTGCAATTTCTTGCCACACAGGAATGCCAAGGTTCACTCTCGATAAAAATCTGAGTCATCTTAATAGTATCCAAGGGGTTTTCCGGGGGGTACCGTAGTCTTGATCTTGACCTCTCTGGGGACTTGTGGGACAGAGGTTGTGAAGCCGACTTGGTCATGTTGCGATTTCCGGACTTGGTCTTCTCATCTGACTTTTTCGGCTGTGAGCTGGATCGGGAGTCAACTTTCGGTATTTTTCTGGGCTTCTCTACCGTAGAAGCATCTGAAGCAGGGGTCTGAGTATCGATTGGTTCAGGGGTGGCTTGAGCCCAACTAGTGGACGCCACGGCTTCGGGTTCATTAGGTTTATTGCCCATCTGATCGTCTCTGACCTTCGATTCCACCTCCGTTGATGGTGACTCATCCTCTAAGGGTTCGAATGGTTGTGTGTTCTCCAAGGCAGGCTGGGACGCATCCGGGGTGGTGCTGCTCTGGGGCGTTAGGTCCATTGCCATATCAACTGCGAAGAGGTCGATTTCTTCGTCGTCTTCTTGGTCTACCTCTGAACTGGGTTGGTCATTTAATACTACAGCCTCACCTTGTATCCACACTCCGGGCTGAGGGTTTATTTTGTTGGCAAATGAAATTTTGCAGTCTTTGTAATTGTGACCAAGTTCTTCGCAAATTGTACATTTAACTTCATTCTTGCAGTCATCTGACGAATGTCCAAGGTTGAGGCATTTCTTGCATTTCACCTTGGGGCAATTTTGAATATCGTTACATTTTAGGCAGGTCCTAGGTTGGCCATTATACCTGACCCAACAGTCTCTCCCTCCAAAGCGCAAAGAAGATGGAATGTCTTTCGTAATCTCCATAAAATAACGTCGTATTCCATTGAAGACATTGGGGTGCTCTACATATGTCAAAAAACGCCCACTTAGTACCTTCCCATATCGACCAAGTATGTGACGAACAACATTGTCATCCAATTCAAAAGGCACATGTAATACGTTAACTACAGTAGCGGAACTGGTGTACGAATAAGCTGTACAGTTAACAGCACTAGAAAGGCGTGGCCAAGATTTCTTTTTCAGCTCAACAGAAGAAAATGTGATGTCCCAAGACCTACCGAGAAGACCTTGGACAGAAACTAGATCCTTTGGACTAGTACCACATCCTGACAAGAAATCAAAAATTTCTACCTTTCCAAAATGAACATCAAAACGTAGCTGGACGGACTTGCTGCGTGTCAAGGCCTCCATTTTTCAAAAGTCGACAGTTCCGTTCTTTTGAGGATTTTATCATCAGTTTATTACATTTGGCATAAAGAAAGAACTAAAATAGACTATTTACATAAGGAAATAAAAATAATTATACATAATATTAATTGAAATGACTTTTTAAATAGCATCAATCTTATTTTATACATAATACGAGTAACTGGAATTTGTTTGACAATCTCAATTAACATGCATAATGATCATAATTTCCTAAGTTTCTGAAGGTAAACTGTACTTCCATCACACAACATATGTACACTTTTTACAATTTCATCCTCCTTAACTCCTTCAGATATAAACAAGCAGTTGAAGGGCAACAATTAATTACATTGTTAATATGTTATGTACATGATGAAGTAAAAGTCGACAGTTCCGTTCTTTTGAGGATTTTATCCTCAGTTTATTACATTTGGCATAAAGAAAGGACTAGACTACTAACGTAAGGAAATAAAAATAATTATACATAATATTAACTGAAATGACTTTTTGAATAGCATCAATCTTATTTAATACATATTACGAGTAACTAGAATTTGTTTGACAATCTCAAATGACATGCATAAAGATCATAATTTCGGTTTTTGAAGGAAAACTTTATTATATCTTAGAAAGTATGTACATTATAATACAATTTTATGTACAGTTTTCGGTTCAGTTTTATGTACAGCTTTATGTACAGTTTTGTACAGTTTTATTTACAAATGTTTCCGCAAATTTTACTTTAATCAGAAAAGGGGATCCTGGAATAAATTAATATACATTGTTATACATACAATAATATACACTATTAAACAATTTTTGAACAAAATCTATATACAAAATAATACAAGTTGCAACTATGCCACGAAGCTAGTCTAATGAAACTTCACTAATTAAAGATAAGCTGATCATTTTTCAGAGTAACAAAGGACTTATCCTTTATCCACATTTTGAAAAATTTTTCCTCAGAAAATCTTATGTGATCAGCATCAATCCTGTCTTTAATAGTTTTAATGATTATTGACAGAATTTCTCGATAGTTTTGCGCTTTCAATTCGAAAACATGCAGACATCTTGATTTCCAGACAATAAATTTTGTCACACAGAAGATAAACCAAATTCTGTTGAAAACCTGCTTCCTGCAGTTAATATCAGGAAAGCCGAACATAAATAAGTGAGGGTCAAGGTCAACATCCCCACCCACTACATCTTTAAGGGTATTCTTGACACACGCCAAAATAGGTTGGACCTTCGGGCAATCCCAAAATATGTGGTCTAAAGTTTCAACATCAGTACATTCGTCGAAGGGACAGACACCATCACCCATACCCCAGTCCTTAATTCTTTTCCCTGTGTAAAGAACCTGGTGTGCTAGTCTCCACTGGAAGTCCTTTAACTTATTATCTAGGAACAAACTGAAGGATAAATTCCATATTTTGTTCCAAGGGTAATTGGGATGCTTTTTTTTTTTGAAATGAACCTGTATTTCGAATCATTAATTTAACTCATTTACACTATTTACAAAAGCTAAATAAGTTAAGGAAATTTCAAATAAAAGAAAACAACATAACATTCACAGTTTTGATTAGATTAGCTTGCAATCTATGAGAAGCTAATATTATGAGATTATTGGGATGCTTCTTAACGATGCTTCTTAAAGATCCTAATTTCGACAGTTCCACAGCATTAACACCGCAAAACGAGAAAAAGCACACGCGGCCCAGTCTCCGGGAGGACTTGAACTCACGTACTCAACAGTCGGAGTCGAGCGCCATACCAACTAAGCCACAACAATGCTGATACTCCAGCGCACTATAATTAATATTAGTAGTCTAAAGTGTTACGTTGTGTGATATACAAGTAGAAGTGCCGGATGTAAGGGGGTCGGGAGCTGGAGCGATCACCCCTTTTCACCTGCATACTTAAATATTGGTAGCCCCGTACTTTAATTAATTGCCTGAAACACGCCCCCAAATTTGGATTCAAAATGCTTGAATATTACGCTATTGATGTTTATAGCATGGCATGTAATTAATGTTTCTTAGTAGCCTGCCTTATAAATGGCACCAATAGGGGTGGGGGAGGGACGGGGCGGGGTAAAGCTCAGGAAGCCGTGGTCTTGCCGGTCGCAAAATTTTCCAATTTCTTCGGCAAACATGTAGTCGACATAGCACTAGTAGGTACGATAAAATGTGTAATCCCGACGCTGGCCGGGGGTAGCGCCAGAATGATTTGCGCGACAGGGGTCCAAACTTCCCTACCTACGTAGGGTGACTGCAGCCTGAAGTCCCGACAAGGGAAACGGAGTGCCGTAAGGTCGTCCGAGGCTCAGTAGTAAAATTCAAAATTTTCGGTGCGCATTTTGGGTTTTTAGGCGTGAAATTGGAAAATTTGGGGGATTTACTACAGGATCTGCCCTCAAATATCAAGTAAACCACAAGGGGCGACTGGCTTTTGTGGACTACTTCATATTTTAACGTTTCCCGACTACACTGGGAAATTTAAACGACCTTGCGGGGGATCCGTCCTCGACGAGGGACATACATGGCACCTACCCCCATCTGGTTTCACCACTGTCCCGACGACGATCAGTCCCCTGACTTTCTGACTTCCTTGGTCTCAAGAGCACAAATCCTCCAACTCGAACACAACTGACATTTTCAGCGCTCGAGTTCGAGATTTACTTGCTTGTGACCTACAACTTTTCAAAGGCCTTCAAACAGACAAAAATCAAGTAAGTATACGCGAATCATCAATGGAAGAATGATTGGTGGTACACGTACGCGCATAATCTCCAACTCAGTCACTACCAAAACAAAGGATTCACTGCCCTCTCATAACAGGGTCAAAAATCAACCCAAACAAAATTTTTAGGGACTACATGTAGAGGGTTCACCCTTCCCCCAGCAAAAGTGCAATTTTATGGAATGGTGGAGCGCCCCCTCAAGACGGCAGGGAAAACGCGGAGGGAGACTTGGTCAAGTTTAAAGGAACCGCTGTCTTCTTTTACAAATCATCGCACCATGAAACGTGGACAATGGTCACCTATTGTTGGCAGATGCTTAGCCCTACCCCCTAAGAAACTTAATCCATAGTTGCAATACAAGAAGAGCATTTTACAGTCGGTCATTTATGAATATTCAGTTCAGAGTGGCTTTCCTTTAGAGACAAGAGTTGCTTTAGGAACCTAGGCAAATTTGGTATCAATAAAGACAGGTCTCCCGGCTACTAAAGTGGCCGGAGCCCTGTCTTTATTGATACCTTTCGTATCAAATGTCAAATTAC
>JAIZAY010000686.1:0-33734 GCA_029531755.1 Holothuria leucospilota | reverse complement strand
CAAGACGGCAGGGAAAACGCGGAGGGAGACTTGGTCAAGTTTAAAGGAACCGCTGTCTTCTTTTACAAATCATCGCACCATGAAACGTGGACAATGGTCACCTATTGTTGGCAGATGCTTAGCCCTACCCCCTAAGAAACTTAATCCATAGTTGCAATACAAGAAGAGCATTTTACAGTCGGTCATTTATGAATATTCAGTTCAGAGTGGCTTTCCTTTAGAAACAAGAGTTGCTTTAGGAACCTAGGCCAATTTGGTATCAATAAAGACAGGTCTCCCGGCTACTAAAGTAGCCGGGAGACCTGTCTTTATTGATACCTTTCGTATCAAATGCAAATTACATGAAATATAGAATCGGTTTCATCTATGAATGGGAAAAACATTCATAAAACTATTAGCAATTTCAACCGAAAAAATGCAACGTCCAAATTGGGGGGGGGGGGGGTGTACGACTTGATAATGTTGGCTACATGCAATAGCGTGTAGTGACCTGATTTGGAAATTTGCGGTAAGATATGATTAACAAAACGAAGCCTAATTAAGAAAAGAAAAAGTGGGGACGAAGAGAAGTCGATAAAAGCTACAAAAAGGAAGATATGAAAGAGAAAAACAACTGTAAAAAGTCGACAGTTCCACAGCATTAACACCGCAAAACGAGAAAAAGCACACGCGGCCCAGTCTCCGGGAGGACTTGAACTCACGTACTCAACAGTCGGAGTCGAGCGCCATACCAACTAAGCCACAACAATGCTGATACTCCAGCGCACTATAATTAATATTCATAAATACTTTTTGAGAATGCTGGCTTGTGATTGGTCAGTTACCCATGTTCTAATCCAGTGTAGTGACATAGGGTGTATGGAGAGCAACTTTTTGATCAACATGATTGTAAACACAGCTCTAACATACAGTAACACTACAGTAAACAATTTTTTTGTTTAGCCTAGGCTAGGTAGGCCTTAGTCCGCAGTCTGCTGACCTAGTATTTGGGAAGCTTTGGGGCATCCCACACTAGTTCAGGGAACAAAGTGTACGTGAGAACTAGGCCTAGGTACCCTAGGCTAGGTAGGCCTGGGCCTTCAACTGTAATTTTTTTCAGTAACTGTCCAAATTATAAATAATATATTTTGGTTGACAGCAATGTTGCACATCCCAACAAATAATCAGCTTCTACGCTACAAACGATATTTCAGGCCTTTTCAGAGAAATTAAAGTAATTTCACGCTGTCGAGTAAGGTGTTTTACTAGCCTAGACTCTAACGTTACCTTTAAAAGCGTGTCAAACTATCGTGCGTCCGCTTGATTTTGGTACATCGCGCCGATAAGAAGAAATTATACAGCATTTCTTACCTCAGTAATAGACCTTTATCTTGGATGGGTAATAATATAAATATAGTGTAAAATGAGTGATGAGCCTCACTAACCTTAAAACTCATCTTTCATATTCCAGAAAGATAGCGTTGCCCCCACGTATTCTGTGCACTATTTCAAAGAAATATAGCTCCAAAATCATCAAGGGGATTTTCAATCGAAGAATAGAATATATGCTATGGAAACGATGGCCGGGGGCTACTGTCAAATATGACCAGGCAAAGTACTGCATCAACAAATCTTATCCAAATTGCGGTATCCTACATTCTTTTTGTAAGAAAACCTCAACTTCAGTAAAGAAATCTGTCTGGTTTAAGTTCCACTCGTAAAGAACAAGCTCTCTGCGATGACATTTCCAACCACTAACGTTAGGTCTAACGTTAACTTACAGCACAAGTCAAGCAACTAACATGAGGCCCTAGCACATGATAACTGTTCTGGCTAAGCGCTCTGGTTTTACTTTGATCCGAAACAGTATCAATATATTGTCAGTGCATGCACAGATGTAAACAGTTTAAGATCACATTTGAAAAGTTTCCTTTGTACCACAAAATCGCAAGATGGAAATTGCTTGCAAATGACACTCGGTTAAGGAGACTTCGTCTAGTACGAGTCTAATTCGAACTGACTCACCGTTCGAAAACAGCGTAACGATAAGCTAGTAGCCTAGGACAAACGTTGGCCTAACGTTATTTGTTTTCAACAACGTAGCAGCACGTTAGTGTGTTGAACGTCACGGTGAGCAATATCGCAAAAACCACATATCCTCACGCTAGTAAGTCCTCCAAATGTAGTTTTAATGGAACTGTCAAGGCGGAGTACATTTCCAATTCAAACAGAGAAATCGTTTCAAATATGACCTCGCTCAAAATATTCCAAATAATCCACATTCGAAAAGAGACGTCACAAAGTATGTCCATGTGTTTACAAACGACAAAGCGTGCAGCTAGTTATATAGCCTACATATTACATAGCTCGTAATTTAGCAGGCAGCCTATAGACGAATCCGATAAGCGCTTGTGTTTAGTGACTGTAGGCAGCCATTGATGGGGTCCACCAGCCTTAAATCGTCTTCATTTATTTTCTACATGAATTTCAAACCCACATATTCAGTGAAATTGAACGAATCAAGATACAATTTAATGTCCAACCATCCATCATACAGGTAAGCAAGGAAATTGAAAGATTAAAGGTGATAGACCCCAGGTATGGCCGACTGAAATCAGACCATCACTTGCTCTCCGGATTCGTCTATACGCAGTCTTATGGGCACTCTGCGAAAATTTAGTCAGTTTGGGAGAATAATTCATGATCAATGGAAAATCGTTAAAAAAGCAAGCTTTTCTTCTTTTAAACGACTCGAAATTAAAGTATTTATGAATGGGAATAAAGTCATGGTGCCCATGTCTCTACATCAGATTCGAACAGGCTATGACGTCACGCATATAGGCAGAGACCCTCGGCTTCGCCTCGGGTCTCTCAGCCCATATGCGTGACGTCATAGCCTGTTCGAATCTGATGTAGAGACATGGGCACCATTGACTTTATTCCCTAATTAGTAGTCTAAAGTGTTACGTTGTGTGATATACAAGTAGAAGTGCCGGATGTAAGGGGGTCGGGAGCTGGAGCGATGACCCCTTTTCACCTGCATACTTAAATATTGGTACCGTACTTTAATTAATTGCCTGAAACACGCCCCCAAAATTGGATTCAAATGCTTGAATATTACGCTATTGATGTTTATAGCATGGCATGTAAATAATGTTTCTTAGTAGCCTGCCTTATAAATGGCACCAATAGGGGTGGGGGAGGGACGGGGCGGGGTAAAGCTCAGGAAGCCGTGGTCTTGCCGGTCGCAAAATTTTCCAATTTCTTCGGTAAACATGTAGTCGACATAGCACTAGTAGGTACGATAAAATGTGTAATCCCGACGCTGGCCGGGGGTAGCGCCAGAATGATTTGCGCGACAGGGGTCCAAACTTCCCTACGTAGGGTGACTGCAGCCTGAAGTCCCGACAAGGGAAACGGAGTGCCGTAAGGTCGTCCGAGGCTCAGTAGTAAAATTCAAAATTTTCGGTGCGCATTTTGGGTTTTTAGGCGTGAAATTGGAAATCTGGGGGATTTACTACAGGATCTGCCCTCAAATATCAAGTAAACCACAAGGGGCGACTGGCTTTTGTGGACTACTTCATATTTTAACGTTTCCCGACTACACTGGGAAATTTAAACGACCTTGCGGGGGATCCGTCCTCGACGAGGGACATACATGGCACCTACCCCCATCTGGTTTCACCACTGTCCCGACGACGATCAGTCCCCTGCCTTTCTGACTTTCTTGGTCTCAAGAGCACAAATCCTCCAACTCGAACACAACTGACATTTTCAGCGCTCGAGTTCGAGATTTACTTGCTTGTGACCTACAACTTTTCAAAGGCCTTCAAACAGACAAAAATTCAAGCAACTCGCGAATTATCAATGGAAGAATGATTGGTGGTACACGTACGCGCATAATCTCCAACTCAGTCACTACCAAAATACATCTAACAAAGGATTCACTGCCCTCTCATAACAGGGTCAAAAATCAACCCAAACAAAATTTTTAGGGACTACATGTAGAGGGTTCACCCTTCCCCCAGCAAAAGTGCAATTTTATGGAATGGTGGAGCGCCCCCTCAAGACGGCAGGGAAAACGCGGAGGGAGACTTGGTCAAGTTTAAAGGAACCGCTGTCTTCTTTTACAAATCATCGCACCATGAAACGTGGACAATGGTCACCTATTGTTGGCAGATGCTTAGCCCTACCATAGACCCTTTTCCAAATATCAATTACAAAGAATTGTGGGATAGAGTTTGGGATGCGTCGTTTTTCGCCACAGTAATATGCCCCTGGCATAAACGACGCATACCAAACTCTATCCCACAATCCTTTGTAATTGTTATTTGGAAAAGGGCCTAACTTTTCCCACACAATCTGTCTATGCTGTGCCACTTGAGCAAGTCCAAACATTTCCTCAACAATGCACAATGCTATATTAAAAAGCCTACTCTTCTACATGCGGTGGCGACAATACGCATAGGCCTAGGCTGTTATTGTGCAATGCTCTCTCCATATGGGCCTAATAATAAGCCCATAGACCCTTTTCCAAATAGCAACTACAAAGGATTATTGGATAGACATTAAGTACGCATTTTTTTTTTGTCCACAGTAAAATGCCATTGACGAAAACGACACACACCAAAACTCGATCACACAATGCCTTGTAATTGCTATTTGGAAAAGAGTCTATGGTTTGATGTATTAGATCTAGTCTATCGCTTAACTGGGGGACATGCTAAAACGAATGCCAACGAATGCCTATATGCTATCATAGAAAAATGCGAATGCCAATTGACTTTGTGTTGCGCCATAGAATTAAAAGTAAGGGAGAATGACGTCAAGAAATGAGTATTGAGGCCGCGGATAGTTTGATGACGTCATGCGTTGTCGGGCAAAAAGTCTTGACTGGAAACGGCGCGTAACACAAATCCAATGGCAGGAAACACTCAGGCTTGAGAAACTTGTGGAAAAATGGTCAATTCGTGTTCGATGTGCGACCGTTCCAATCGGTACCAGCGAGACGGAGCTCTTAAAGTTTCAAAGGTAATTCTTAAATTGATATTATCGTGATAATGCAGCCACAAAAATAAAATTTTCGGTGTAGAATGGAGGCAAGGAAATGCCTAACGTTAACTTATTGTGGTTAGGTCCTGGCACTATAGGCCTACAGCATATCCGATATCGTTTGGCAAAGCTTTCTTGCATGATTATCAAATAAGTATTGCTGTTTTAGCGAGTAAATTTTTACCCTCCTCCCTGCCAGAGAAAAAGGCAGGTCTAAATCCTAGTTTAGGCCTTGCTTGGGCTATCTAGTGTAGGCCTTCATACCGTGCCTGTAATCATAGTTCGCGTAGTTTAACTGGTACTAATAGAAAGGTATAGGCATTCGGTGCAAAACTGGCGTAATGTTTCAGACAATTTATGCGCACAGAGTCCAACGTTCGAACATAAATGATGCTGTAAAACAATCAGAATACCTCAAAGTACCAATCAGTTCCATTTCCTCCTGTTTCTCCACCATCTAGTTTTAGATATCAAACGAACAAAATTTCGCACCGTACGTACATTATGTATGTAAAAAGTTCCCGACGAGAGTCTTTTGCCCGACAAAGCGTGACGTCATCAAAATGTTGTTGGCTTCATTCGCTCGGTATGTGAGTAGTTAGAGCGACATCATTCTCCCTTACTTTTAATTCTATGTGTTGCGCACAGTTATATACGGAAGGTTAGAAAAGACATCTCGGTGATCATGGTATAGAGATATTATTTTTAGGCCGACGCTCAGACGCTCACTGCCTCTTGCCGTATCTGACTTCTGATACGTTAGCAAAAATATTAAGACGTGTAATCTTACGTTTATTAAGGTTCGCGAGACCAAAGGTCCGCGAGACCAACAGGGAATTACGGCCCACGAGACAGAAGGTCCGCCAGAACGAAGGTCCATGAGACCGTAGGTCCGCGAGACCGAAGGTTCGCGAAACCGAAAGTGAGTTAGGATGCCATGTTTATATCTTTCCCAATGTTATATTCATTGTGTTGATCTTTAAAACACGTCGGGCAATATGTTACAGGGGAAGATCTCAGGCTTTGATGAGAGAAATGGCAAAGAACAAAATAAAAACATAGCAGGCCACAAAGCTAGCTTTGTCTATATACGCCAAACAGAGACTAGACAGAGATACGAAGTTTGCATATAAAGCAATTCATTAAGTAAGGGTTAAGAGGGGGCGGTGGACGTACCTCCCCGATATTTGAGAAATCATCCATTGAGTTTGATTTTCACGCAGTAACTTTTTTTTTTTGAAAATGAGGCAACCCCCCCTCCCTCATATGCTGCAGAGATATTAGAGGACAGAGTGGCCATTGGACCCTTTATGGGCCCCTTATCTCTCGCTTTTGCCTTATATTTAGCCCCAGATCCAGTATGTTTCTGTAAGTTTAAGGAGACATAAGTACGGCGGGCGCTGATCAAATACCTTGTATAGCCGAAACCAAGATGGAAATTCTCTTGGATAAGGTTATCTTAGTGTTTTCTCTGCGTGTGTGTGCTCCCTTGCTTTGTACATTCACAAACGTAGCCTTGGCGGCTGCCGGTCAGCAGGCAAGAGCTCCGCTCTCGCACGTCTTTCCTAGCTCTCGAGCTGCTCGGAACTGGCTTAGCTGCCCCAAAATTCGGCCACTGCAATGAGAAGTCACACGCGGCTGCACGTACCTGCCTTGGAGCTCATCCTGCCCTGAAGCACGGTCGTCTACTCGCCTACTTCGAGGGCAGCTTCAGCTGCTGGGGAATTCTCTTGCAATCTTTACCGGTCCTGACCTAAGACCCCGTAATGTTTTATACTGTGTCAACTAGATAAATACGTTTCAAATTCGGTTTCAAATACAGTTCAAATATAGTGCAAGTCCTCCCCTCCGGAAATTATGTACTCGTACTCGTACTCGTATTCATGTGTCATGTACTCGTATTCATACTCGTACTCTGGTCTATGTACTCGTACTCTCAATTTTGTACTCCACTAAAAGTAAGTAAGTAAGTAAGTAAGTCTTTGGCCCCCTTTGCTATATCTATCAGCTAGGTCTAATATCACCTCTTTGCAACTATACTCTCCCTCAGTCACATTTCCCATTGCTGGAATCTATTCGCTGGGATTTCGTCCAAAATTAGTAAAAATACGATATTTGCGAAGTGCTTAGAGTCACTAGCGTGACTGAAGGGGGCAGGGGGCGGTCGCCTCTCCCCTCACTTGAGATTTTGGGATGGTCTGTCTGTACATTTGCTGATCTTGTCGGTACATCCGCCCAGTGTGAATGGCTACTAGTCCCCCGACGGTTTACCTGTCTTTGCTCTCAAGATGATAATTTCTCTAGTAATAACGCAAAATTTTCGGCGCACCATGCGCGCTTTATGGTCACTATCATTTCTTCAATAGTTCCATCCCAAATGGCTAGATAGCATAAGTCCTATCACCCTTACCAAGTAACATGTATGCAGAGTACACAGGTTATGTTGAGGTAAATTTCATCTTAAAGCAAAGCTAGTTACTGTTATCTAATGTGTTTCATGCCGTAGGGTCAGTTGGTGAGCTACAAACAGAGAAAGTTTGGCTATTTTGTTTTTAGTGTAAGCCTGCTAAAAATTTTCCCGCGCTTTGCACTTTCACGATTCAGGCTCAAAAGAACACTATCAGTGCGTAAATCGGCTCTTAAAGTAATAAGTGATAATGTGCAAAATATGCCCTGCAATGTCATGGAATAGACAGGTTCCTTCATATCTACTTCTCACCACCCCTCGGTATAAGGACTGTCGGAACTTGTGGTTGCTGACACGGCCGGGTCCGATGTCGGGAAAATTCTGTCGCCCCCGATGGTGAAATTATTTGTCTTCTCCATCCCTACGTCGAGCAAATCCTGGCGCCACCCCCGTATGTAGGAGTGGGTCACGGATGCGAGGGGTGACTTGTTAAGTGATAACCCTTTGAAAAAGTATGGGAACATTGACTATATGTTGTCGGTACGTTTACCGTACTTTCATCCATCCCCCCCCCCCCACTTGCGGCACCCCAGTATGCTACTGCTCGGAGTCATACTATATACTATCATTTATAGTGAAGTGATTACTGAATGTAACGGAAGCTTCGTAATAGTCTTAAAATGTTCATGTGGACTCCATGCACTCGTTTTTGTGCAAAAACTTTACCAAATAGAAGGTAGCAAAGTAGCCAAAAGGGCGGCTTCAGGCGGTGTCTTGACAACATACACTTCTCTTAGGTAAAGTACTCTCTTCTTCCACTTAAGGAAAAGTGGCTAGATTATGGACATTTTCCATGAATGTATGATCGGTTCTAGAATTTCCCAACGATAGCACCATTTACTGCTAAAAAATACTACATATGAAACAAAAATTTCTCAAAGTGGATGGGGAATCCCTTCCCTACGACTGCACCCCCACCCCCGACATGTCTTTATGTAGTGACAAGGAAAGGATCCCCGTACTGTATACCATTTCAGGGAAGCTCAAAAAGAGTGCGATTAACGCAGACTTTGTGTGGTATTAAAGCGTCATTTTTTTGTGCCCCACCCCTATAAATAACCAAATCCTGGCAGCCCACGTACGTACCTTTAGCTTTACCTTTACCTTACCTTTACGTAAGCCTTAGCTTAATGTAATAACGATACAAGGTTACAGCCTTTTTACCTCATATATTCTTGTTCCTCATGAAAAAGTGGTCTAGAAAAATCACATGAGAATTTCTCCTTCTACATGTGGCACCTCCCTCAATTAGAGTCCTGACTAACATAAAAGGATACAATGTGATTGTCTTGCTCAACGGTGCAACCCTTAAAGATGATTCTTTTGTGTACTTTTTCTCCATTTTCGAAATTCTATGATATTATACATTGTCTTTCATGATTTCTTTTACTGGATACTACCCATTAGGGGTCAGCCTGGAGCATTTTTGCTTTACACTCATGGCCGTTTCTAGAGGCGGTGTGATACCCCCCCCCCCATTCATCCACGCAGTCGGCAAAATCCTGCACTAGTCGGCAAAATGAAGGAAAGAGGGAAGTGCAAACGAAGGAAGTTAGAGGGAAGAAGAATGAGAAAAAAAGGGGGGAGAGAAAGAAAAGCTACATAGGGTTTTTTTCAGTCTCATTGTTCACTAAAGGAGTTCATCGTTTATGGTAATGTATTAATCTGCCGTTGAGTCGGCAAATTCTGCACCAGCAGTGGCGCATTCAGGCGCGCGCCCATCCTATTGGCCGTCATGCGTGAAAAAAAGTTGAGGCAAAATGAGAAAATGTTTGGAAATGTGTCAAGTATATCACAATTTTTCGTTTCAGCCCTCTTCCAAAAGCAAAAATTTTCCAAAACAGAGGGTACTCTCCTCCCCTTATACCCCTAACTCAGGACAGCGATCAATCAAACCTTGCGCCCCCTCTATTTAAAACTGCTGTATACGCCCCTGACCAGTCGGCAAAATAAAAGAAACATGAGCAAAAGAAAGAGGAAAAAGTGTCAGAAAGAGGACAGTTTCTTTAATAAAGACCCGAAATCACCCCAGTTTCTTCAATAGTTACATTCCACAAAGCTAGATATACACTGCAATTACTGTACGTAAGTCTGGTAGTCTTGAATAAGATCAAAGGACTAGTGGTGAGTTACAGTTCTCTGCTACTAGTCAGTGCACCCCCTGCCCCTGGTAAGTCTACGTTTGCGATTATTGTTAAGTGCGTCCTCCATTATTCCTGAGAAATCCTTAGCTATGCACCAAAAGCAAAGCAAATTATAAAATAAAAGAACGTACTGAAGTATGAGATGTCCCAGATTAGCTTCCTGGATCTCATATATTCCCTAACCCTGACACTTTCTTGTCATTATAGAGAGTGTGCGGTTCTTGGAATATTGTTCCTATAAGGTACTTTCTTATAAATATTAGAAAATAACTGAAAATGGTTATTTTGAGAACGATACTGCGTTCAATATTAAAGTGTCCATAAATGTAGTTGCGAAGCAGACCTTACAGGTAGCGCGTCACTAATTATTTGCCCCATTGACTTATACACTAAATCAGCCTACTTCCCCACCCCGTAGTTCCTTGTAAAAGTTTTCAAACGAGACAAGCCACCCCTCTGGTTAAAGCTCACAATGTGGGCTTTTATGGCATTATCAAATTTACATACCATAACCATTGAAATTTTCAGCTAGAAGTGCTTGAATAATATGTACGTGTTTCCAGCCCTGATCCTTACTCAGAGACGGCATTTCAGCATTTCACACAGTGGAGTAATACCATCCAAAAATGGCACTAAAATTGGTCAAATTCCCTTCAATTTTGCACATTCTGTATTTCAACTCATTGCCTATAAGGCCATATGAAACATTGATCATATTTTATAAGTAACACAGTCAGAAACAACCTCCCATAAATTTTCTAGGGGACTTCATTTGTACATGTAACATTTACAAGCTCAAGAACATTTATAAAATTAGTGGTCCGCTACGTGCAGCAGATTCCAAAAAGATGGCGCTCGCTCAGAAACCTTAATACACCCTAGATATACACCATGACTTACTTGTGGACTGCACTGAACTGCTGTACAGCATCTTGTAATTTTTGGGTAATTAAAACGCAATACCATAAATGTGAACTTGAAATGTTAAAACTACCTACTTTGTACTAGTTGAGGCCACTTTGTACAAACCGGCAAAAAGAAAAGGCGTACGAGCATGTTAAAGGTGATCAGTCGTCTTGAAATATTCTTTGTGACGTCACCTTTTCTTGACATGTTTCTGCAGTCGTCACTGTTCAAGGATACACCGTACAAGCATGGTATAGCTAATCGGTAAGCAAGAAGAGACGGCTTGTAGCTGTATACCTACTAGCTATACCGATGTCATCATAGCTACTTGTACGGTGTATCCTTGAACAGTGACGACTGCAGAAACATGTCAAGAAAAGGCTGACGTCACAAAGAATATTTCAAGACGACTGATCACCTTTAAGCAAGACTTTCTAAAAGGCCTTATGCTCTTTATAGGCTTCCGTAGTTGCTTTTACCACTACGTCTATTGGCATTCGCCACTTTAGTGCAAATGAATTGGCATTCGCTGGCATTCGTCGTAATTTAACGGTGTAGTACGGGCATTCGCTGGCATTCGTTTTAGTATGTCCCCACACCTGTACCTTTAGGCTGTACACTACAGTGCGGATATAATAGCTACCGAATATTTAATATTTGTACTGGTTGTGCGAAAAATGTGTAAGTGATAACTTGGAACGCCAGAGGGACCGATACAAAAGCCCACCATAACCCCCAAAATACTAAGGAAATCTGTATACTTGGTATTTTTGCGACGAATAGATCTGTCTACCGTTTTATAAGATTGGACATATAACAGAATCCCACTTTTCCTCTACGATTACATTCAAACCCAAAAGAATAAAATGGAAAACACACACACACACACACACACACACACATATATATATATATATATAATATATATATATATATATATATATATATATATATATATATATATATATATATAAAACCATATATATATATATATTAAAACCAACTGACTCCCACATGTATCTGCATCCTAGGAGCTGCCATCCTAAACATTTTACCAGAAATATCCCATATAGCCAGGCCCTCCGACTCCGTAGAATTTGCTCTGAGGATGAGTCGTTTAAACGGAGATGTGACCAGCTGGCCAATCATTTTGCCAAGAGGGGCTATAACCCTAGGGTGGTAGGGGATGGTATACGGAAAGCCCGTGGTGTTGCTAGAATTGACGCCATCAGATATACTAAGAGGGTTAATTCTGATAGGGTTCCTCTTGTGACCACTTATCACCCTCACCTGCCACCTCTTAATCATATTCTTCGTAAACACTGGCCTATTATTCAGTCCCATGGTAGGCTGAAGAAGATTTTTCCAAGACCTCCTGTTATTTCCTTCAGGCGCCCTCCTAGTTTGAGGGATATCCTAGTTCGCGCTGCGGTCCCGCGCACCTGTGATGACGTCGGTACTGTTATTCCTGGGGAGATAGGTTGCACTAAGTGTAGTAATGTTTCTTGCAAAACGTGTAAGCATGTTATTGCTACTACAACATTTACCAGTCATGTTACGGGTGTTACTTTTGACATCCGCCGTCCTACTAGCTGTAGGTCGGTGAATGCTATTTATCTTATACAATGTGGTAAATGTGGTATCCAATATGTGGGTGAGACTGGTAACGAGATTAGGCAGAGGATGAACAACCACCGTTCTAATATCAAGCACTCGGTGAGACATGGGGATAAACCTGTGGCGGTTCACTTCTCCACCAATGACCACACGGTTGACGACCTCAGACTTATTGTCATTGATCATCTGGGTTCTGGGTCCAAGTTTCGCCGCCTGTATAAGGAGCGTTTCTGGATAGAAACCCTGTGTACTGACCGCCCTTCTGGTCTCAATATTCCGAGTAGGTGATTTTGTTCGTCCTCTGCTGCCCTCTCTCTATTTGTCGTCATTTTTGTTTTGTACAGCCTTGATGAAGGACCCGTGGAGGGCCCGAAAGCTTGGCAGGGTAGTTTGTGTTAATAATGCTTCTTTCTATATATATATATATATATATATATATATATATATATATATATATATATATATATATATATATATATATATATATATATATATATATATATACACGAGAGTATATTGGGAGGCAGTGGTGGTTCCAGAGCAGGCCCGTAGCCAGGAATTCTTACATAGGGGGGCACCGGCACCTCATAGGGGGGCACTGAAGAAGATAATAATTATATTTGTAGACAGTAGAGCCACCATATGATTACAGTTTGCGGGAACTACAGGGGAAGATATCTCAAGCGTACCACAGACAGCTAAAAGGTATCGGTTTTACATGTGCACATACGCGCGAAGCGCGCGAAAAATTCACTCTTGTGATGGACATTTTCGCCTCCTTTTGCAATACAAAGACGTGTAAAGTCTCCACAAGTGAAGGGAACAAGACTATGATCACGATGATGCTTCTTCAGCTTCGCAAGCGCAGGTGAAGAATTGAGTACTTTGGCGAGGGGACCAGGAGCTGCCATTAGGCAGTCTTGGTGTGGTCCAGTATGATTTTGTTGGGCACCCAGAGGGAAATTCCCCAAATGTCTGAGGAAATAGCAAAATGGGAACACTAACATGGAGCTTTGAGCAGGACTTTGAATGACAGTGAGAGCACACTAATCTCTTCACAGTTTCTACTTTGAAGGAAATTTAGCATGAACAGAAAAAATAAATTTTGGAATAAATTTGGGTACGATTAAATTAAAGTTACTAGATTACTACATGAAAACCCCTTGATACCCAGCATCTAAATCTGAGCCTTCACCTAGCTTTGGCTAGAATAGTTCACTGGAACTTTTATGCTAATAGTGTTCATAGGCGATATAACTTCGCTTGTGAGAATTGCGCGCAAAGCGCGCCGAAATTTTGCAGGAAGATTGTTACCACGGTAAAACCTGCATACAGACTCAGCAAAAGTTGGTGAAAAGATAAGCCCTACGACGGGACGAAGCTCCCCTAAAGGGTCCATCAACCCAAAGCCCCGCTAGAAGCAATGGGTTACAGAAAGGATGCCGAACGCGAAATTTTTGGCGCGCGACGAAAAATTTGGGATTCTGTTGACGAAAAATAAAAAATATTTGGTTCTTATTTAGGAAAATTAGAAACTCTGGGTTTCTATGGAAGAATCTGCCCTGCTCGTCCTAGACAGTTCCAGTTCTCCCAAATAAGTTACTCCTTCCAAAACTGTATTGAGCCCCTTTTTGTGCAGACACCCTTGGCCTTGTGCAGACACAAACCTAGTTTATTGCTAAAGGTCATATCCTGATGAACATACAAGGCCATAATATGTAATCACAACATTCTTTGCACATGCTGTGTAATGTGAGCTACTCTGCATCTTTTGACTTTGATGTCAACCAAAGAGCATTCACCACTGACCAATTGAGAATTTTGCTTTCTCTCAACCAAAATGTATGTGGGGTGATGTGTGTCTGTCTTTAAGAGCAAAACCAAGACGTCGGGCGACTGGTCGCGGGGCGACCTTCCACCACCCCGGCCCACATAGCAAGCTGACGGCGGGCCGCCGTCGGCTAAACGACGGCACGGCGGCAGCGGCGTGCCGCTGGTTTACCGCCGGCGGCCCGGAGGCGATGAAAAGTCGGCATGCCGACGGCGGGATTACAGCGGTATGCCGCCGGCGGCCCTACGGCGGTGAAAAGTCGGCATGCCGGCGGCGGGACTACTGCGGCATGCCACCAGCGGCCCGACGGCGGTGAAAAGTCGGCATGCCGAAGGTGGGATGGTGGCGGCATGCCTACGGCGGGCCGACAGTGGCTAAAAGTCGGCAAACCGAGGGCGGCATTCTTCTCTTCTTTCTTCTTTCGGATCACGGTGACACATCCAAAGGACATTACTACACCGCACATGCGTCAGGGGTGCCCTAATTTGCCCTAATAAAATTGGTAATATATTGAATAGGATCTCTATGACTATCTAAACCATCAATCAAAGTAGCAGGAAGGTTATTCCAATCTTTCAGAGTACTAGGAAGAAAACTAAATTTATAACAATTAGACCGAGAGTAGAGTTGACAAAAATGGAGGTTGTGCATCCCACGAGTTTTCCGAGTTGGATGACTGAGTTTGTCCATGGGAATATTAGCCTTACCAAAAAAACCTTTCGAGAAGAGAATAAGTCTGTTTTGCTTGCGACGATCAGCTAGCGTGGGGAGATCAAGGTCCTTCAAAATAGATGTCATCGACCCTGGCTCGCGAGAAAATTCGGAGCTTACAAAACGAGCCGATCTCCTCTGGATGCTCTCTAGCTTATCTTGTAAATAAGACTGATGTGGGTCCCATACGCAACAAGCATACTCCAAAACAGGCCGAAGGAGACCCTTGTAGGCAGCTAACTTCACATCGCGAGAGCAAAATGATAAATTTCTATAAAGTATACCCAAAATCTTATTACCCTTATTGCAGATAGATTGAATGTGCTTATCCCAGTTTAAGTCGTTAGAAATCGTGACACCTAGGTACTTTATCGAGTCAACCTTAACTAACTTCACATCGTTCAAGACATAATCGAAGTTAACCGGATTTTTTTTCTAGCGAAAGTAATGATGTTGCACTTAGAGGGCTGGAATCTCATGCCCCAAGTCTTGGCCCAAAGACCTAGATTATGTATGTCTTTCTGGAGCAAACAACAATCATTAACATTCTCTATGACCCGATAACAGACACAGTCATCAGCAAAAAGTCTAATATTAGAGGAGGCAGCATTTACAATGTCATTGATATGAACAAGGAAAAGAATGGGTCCTAGGACAGAACCTTGAGGAACACCTGAGACAACATCATCAAAAGGGGACCGAGTACCATTAACTACAACAGCTTGCTTACGATCAGAGAGAAAGTCGTCGACCCACCGAAGAACCTGTTTGGAAACACCAAGGCTAAACAGTTTGGTTTTTAGCAGTTCATGAGGCACGGTGTCAAAGGCCTTTTCAAAGTCCAAGATGAAGACATCAACCTGCTTTTGTGAGTCCAGGGCCGAAGCCCAGTCTTCGACGACTGATACTAGTTGGGTATCACAACTATGCGACTTTCTAAAAGCATGCTGCTTTGTTGAAAGTGTATTGTTTGCCTCAAAGAAGTCCATCAAGTTGGAACTTATAATATGCTCTAACAATTTACAGCAAATAAAAGTGAGCGAAACAGGCCGGTAATTACTAGGGAGAGAACTGTCATTTTTTTTGTAAACAGGGCAGACGTTTGCCATCTTCCAATCAGCCGGTATCCTATACCGCTTGTAAGGGATTGCTGATACAAGTGACTTAACATAGGAGCAAAGTCAGAGGCAATTTCACTAAGGACCCAAGGATGAATGTTATCAGGTCCAACGGCTTTGTTTTTATTCAAGCCCTTTAACAGTTTTTCAACTCCATGAGTAGATATGGTAATATCAGCCATTCTGCTACAAGCTGGTCTGCAGAAAGGGATAACACTAAACAAAGTCTTGGTAAATACACTTGTGAACTGAGCATTGAAAGCACAGGCCTTATCCAGATCAGTAATAGCTAATTTGCTATTCGTCTTGAGAGGGGGGATGCCATGTTTATCCTTTTTTTTGGCCATTTATGTACCTCCAGAAAGGTTTAGTGTCATGTTTTATATCACCAATCATACCATTAACATAATTTGTATGGGAGATATGGACCTCCCTTTTGATTCTAGACCGCAATTCAGCCCATTTGTCATGCATCTTGGTATTGTTAGTTTTTTTGAAGATAGCATGCAGCCTGTCCCTTCTTCTAATCAACTTACGAATGCTATCGGTAACCCACGGGAGAGATGTTTTAGCTCCAGTTCTTTTGGTGGGAACATTCTTCTTAACAGTTCTTTCGAGAAAGGACTTAATCAGCTGCCAGTTTTCGTCCACAGTACGGTTATTTTGCCCCCCATTGAAGTACCCCAATGTGAAGCTCCGGGTATCGTTTCTCATAGCACCATAGTCACCCTTAGAGAATTGCCAGATAAGCCTACGAGGTTTCCTTTTGATCGGAAAGAGACACCTCAGTCTACAGAATAAAGCCACATGATCACTAAACTGATCTAAGGGGGAAATTTCAGTGAACTGATTTGGCGAGTTTGATATAACTAAGTCAAGGGTATTTGTGCCTCTGGTAGGGAAACTTACAAGTTGCTCAGCTGCAAAGTCATTTAAGATATCCAGGAGTAACTTTCCAGAACTATTACTAAGACACACTCCATTATCTTTATGAAGCCTAGTGGTCCAATCAATTTTACCGAAGTTAAAGTCCCCTAAGACATGAAACCGTGGCTGCTTACTAGTTCTGTGATTGGCCATGATTTTACTTAATTGCTCCCTGAACAAAAGGATATGTTCAGAAGGAGCATCAGGGTCCCTGTACCATGAGGCAACATAATGTGTAGTACCATTGACAGAAAACTTAGCCCAAATTGACTCCGATCCGTTTGTGAGGATACTAACGTTCGTGGGGGATAGGTTGTTTTTCACCAGCAACATAGTGCCTCCACCCCCAAGAGTACGATCGTTTCTGAAAATGGTATAATCCAGACTGGAAGGAACCAGTTCACTTGAAGTAATGGAGTCATCGACTTTAGTCTCCTGGAGAGCTATAATATCAGGATGAGTCACACTAAGGAAGGCCTGAAGATCAATTTTTTTACCGCGAATACCATTGATGTTTATAGAAACAAGGGAGATCTCTTTTTGATAGCTGTTTGATTTGATTTCAATGATGTGCCTGTATCCACACGTGAGGCACTAAGATCCTTTTCGTGTTCAGGATCAAGGGAATTGAATCTATTAACAAGTCTTATGCCAGTGTGAGGATTACTGTTAGCCCGAGGGGGCAAGGGTGTAGAGAGAGCAGTACCCAAATTTTTTTCATTACAGACAGGACAAATCCAGACACAGTTTGTAGCCTGAATGTTTTGATAATCAAGGTCAGAGACCTGCGAGCACCTATTGTGAATCCAGTTTTTGCAGGAGTCACATTCAATGGCAGGATCACTGCCCAAAACCCTTTGGTCACAAATACCACAGGGCAATGAACAACTGGGGCAGTACCATTTGTCATCAGAGGTTGAGAGCTGCAATTCTTTATATGCATTGCTATCAATGTTAGCACACCGTGCATGAACCCAATTTTCACATCCATCGCATTCAACAGCTTTGTCCCAATTTTTAACCAATTTGTTGCATTGGCCACAGTAAGAGCCTGGGCCAGGGTTTAGCTCAATATCCCCCCCCCCCCCCCCTAAGACTAAAAGTATGCACAGGAAGGTTAATTTAGATGAGTAGGAGTAAAATCGGTAATTAAACATGAGGTAGGATTTAGAACTCAAATTAGGCCTAACGCTAGTTCGATAAATAGGCCTAGGCCTAGACCCACAAGTACTAGGTCCACTAAAATACGTCATAACTCCCATGTGATTAAAAATGAAAAAGAGCATACTGACCGACCTTGGAAATACGATGTACGGTCTGAAAAGGGACATCCAGGGGTGAGTGGTATGACAATGGCCGGAATGCCATCGAGAGGGAAGGCTACAACTCATAAAAACGAAAATAAAAATGAGGCTCCTCCACATGATGCTGGGCAAGGATAGGCCAGGCCTCCAACATACATAAAAACACACAACCTAGCCACACAACCTAACGTAATAATAAAAACACCAGAGAGTACAAAACGCAATCCGTAAAAATCACGACTAAAAACAGGAAAATAGAAACCACAAAGCAGAATCCACATCAAAACAGCTAAAACGCACGATTAAAACAGCAATCCGCCTAAAGAAGTAACAGAAGACTAAAAAAACAGGAGCTAAAAACAACAAGAGACACAGTAATAAAAATTACGTCCTACTACCCCGACGCATGCGCATGAAGACGGCATTGAGTCGGCGTGCCGTTGTTGGGCCGCCGGCGGCTAAAGTTTGGCTTCCCGCCGGCGGCAAAGCAACGGTATGCCACCAGCGGCCCACCAGTTATGAAGAGGGAAAAAAGAAGGGTAACACAAGTTTATACCAAGGGCTGTTAATGGACTAATTGTGATTAATGGACAAGAATATGGCGGCACACAGTACAGGGGCCTTGCTTTTATGGGTAATTGCTGCTATAGTGTTTTCAACTATTATTGGATGTAAAATACAGCGATGGTATATTATTTTTTACAACCATTAGCCTACTTTGCGGCAAATCACAAGAGTAAGAAGACATTGGCCTACTGCGTGGGTCCGTATCCACAAAGCAGGCTACTGGAAGTGGCAATCGAGATAGCTTCCGGTGGGGAGGGGGAGAAAATTTTTTTAGTGGGCGAGATATAAAACTGATAGTAATTTTTTCACTAGCCATGTCGCGACAATTTTTCGGGCCCCTGCCCCCCTCTGGCTATGGGTATATAGTGCTGGTACTTTCTATCCTTTAATGTGATCTTTTTTATCCTTCCCCGTCTTGTCTTCCCGGCTGAGCGACTTCAGGCGATTTCCTCTCTCACGTTCCATAAAATGAGTGCGACCAGAATCCCATTAGACGGCTGCAGTTGCTCGTGCTACATTTACACGCATTTCGACATCCTCATTTGTTGTTAAAAGTTTGCACATTTTGCAGAGATAGGTCATTTAAATTTACATGACCTCACTTGCGAATCCTTGGTGATGAAATTTAATAACGCAACGACTTTTGGCAATGAACATATAGTGAAGTTTACACAAATTAGAGCATGAGTTGCAGATTATTCTCTACAGAGCTGTCTTTGAGTATTGTGTATATGCGCCAGGCCAGGCCAGCACTCTCACAAAGTTCGCAAACTTGAATCTGCGCTGTGCACAGCATTCATCTCGCATTCACGCATCAATTTTCAATGTGAATGTTATACAAACACAAGTTCAGCTACGCACAATACAGTAAACCTTTTATATCCAGCTCTGACGCCTGACATAGCTACCCTCGATATGCAAATCACTAGATTTGGCTAAATGCCAACCAGGGCGCGCAGCCGGGCCAGCTTCATTGCAACGTATGAGTGAGCAGACGATAGTTTTTGCTGTACGTAATCCAATGAAATTGTATTGTGTGCGCTCTGGAACTTTCCATGCATACGAGCGCTACCTTAGCGTGTGCGCGCACATAACTATCGCTAATTATATGTGCAGTGCATGCTTCGCACGAGCGCCTGGGTACGTACCCAGCCTACGCACGTACGTACTTGCATACGACCGAACGTACAAAATTATCCACACTAACTGCCATTAGTCGGGTAGATTTGTGACAAAATATACCTTAACCCCAAAAAAATTCCTACAAGTGAGATTTCAGTGGTTTTTGGTAGATTTGGATGTGGGGAACAACATATCAAAAATCCACCAAAATCGGTTCACGAGATCTTTATTTAAATGGGTCATTTCCAAAATGGCCGTTTTTACGTCATTGTAACGGTAAATGCACCTAAAATAACACTTTTTGCTGATTACAGGAAGTTTTGCTGTACTCAAATTTTGTTTGGCATGATGGTATTACGATTAAATTGACCAACAGTACTACTGTAGACCTGAAGCTTTCATAATTCACCTACGATCTCACACTTAAGTCCCCAAAACCACCCAAAACAACTGTTCTTTGCCTACTACTAGAATTCATGCAAAATACAAAAAGTCTTCTTGATTTCTTGCATCTAGGTTTCCAGGGGTAGTATTTTTACTTAAGCATTTTTACAATGTAGTAAGCTAGCAAGTGGCAGAGCGCACTACAGAGAGAAACAAATTGTGGTTTGGTCCTTCCACAGGTTTGTCCAGGCGTGCATGGCCCCAGGATTGCTCTACAGGGACCTAAACTCTTTGGCGGGAGGGGCAGTCTGAAGACTTGAAAAGGGCGATGGGTTGCCGGGAGGATATTGAAAGCAAAATTTTTGGCTCCCGAAGCGAGCCTAAAATATTTAGTTTCTTTTGAAAGAATTTGAAAGTTTGGGGTTTCATGAAAGAAAATCTGAAAAACTGGGGGGAGGGGGGCTATCATACAACATGCTGTACATGAGAGGAAATTCAATTAAGTTGTCGGGGGGGGGGGGGGAGCTGGACGTCTTCGGAATTACATATTTTATCGTACCTATAAAGGCTCCCTGACAAAATTGGGAAAGTTCCTCGAAGTCAGCCTTCCCCGATGGGGCCATGCTCCCTTCTCCCATCTGGTACCACCCCTTGTTTGTCCGTGTCTGTTTTCAAGAACGTTACAACCAGAACTATGTAATGTTAAATCCAACACGGCAGTGACTGCTTAGTAACCTGATTTAGGGTTGTTAATTGTTGGATATTCTGATGTTCCCATTTTCACACAATTGATTGTCATGAAGCTGTGCTTTTCCATTGAAATAAGTCTCTAGTCAGTTCAAAAGGTAGCATCGCTGTTTGTGGTGTATAAGTTACGAGCCTGTCCCCGTAGAGTTTACCCTAGGCTCTAACAATAGGCTATCACATGACTGTGCAATAGACCCTTTTCCAAATAGCAATTACAAAGGATTGTGGGATAGCATTTTGGTCTGCATCATTCTTATCCACAGTAAAATGCCATTGACAAAAATTAATAGCACACAAAAACTATCCCACAATCCTTTGTGACTGCTACTTGGAAAAAGGTCTGTTAATGGGCAAAGCAGTCATGTTAAGTGCAGTAAAGCTTTATTAAAAGATACTCTTTAGCCTACAGGTTAAGCTGCTCATCGGTTTGGTCGCACCATTTTATAATCAAATTAGCAGTGTATAACCTACACAATGCAGTCACATTTAATAGTTAAGCTCTACAATTGCAGTACCTGCCATCAAGAGTTTCTAAGATTGGTGGCTGGACAATTCACTCCTGAATTTTGACATTTCTTAAGGGTAGGCTGCTCTTTTGGACGTTTTCAGAGAAAACATCTTCAAACTGAAAATTATGTGGGGCTTCAGTCCACCTCCTGAGCGGCCCTGAATTAAGCTGGTGAAGTTATACAGTATTTTTCTTAGAGTAGTGAAATATTTGAGTGTGCCATCTCAACGCATACTCTATATGTGCAATTGCTATAGTGGTGGATTCGCTCTTTGCTCCTTTCACACTGTACGTTACTGAGGTAGCCTTGTACCTACTTGGGTGGATTTGAGACAAAATGTACCCACCCAGCCCCCACCCTCCCAATTTATGTAGCAAGGATTTCAATCAGTTTTGGCAGGGTTGGACATGAGAGCAACACATTGACAGTCAAATAAACTTCTTGAGTCCCGAATAAATCAGTGTCACTGCTGACGAAACCTTGGCAAACTCTATGTCCTTAAGGGTTTATTCATTGAAGCCCTTTCCAATTATATCAAAAGTCTATCAAAATGTGTTCAAGAAAATTGATTATAATGAATCATTTGCAAAATTGCTGATGTCATGGTGGACATATTAATACGCAGATCTATTCAAGTTGCACAGTTTGCTGATCACAGGAAATTTGTTCCACTCATTTTCGATTGATAAAATGTTGTTACATTTGAAATTTAAAGTAGTAGTACAGTTGACCTGTGACCCATTGCCTTCCCTACAGAAAATATTTAAAGTAAACTTGGTCTTCCTATGTTTTGGCACTTAGGTGGCAAGGTAAGTAGGATAAAACTTTTAGCGGGTAATGCATGATAGGAATTGGTTTTGGTAACTGGACCTAAAGAGTACTGGGTTTTGCTTACGACTTATTTGTTTAAACACAAGAAAAAGCAGCATTTGAGGACGAACTTAGTACAGTCATATTTACGTGGTATGCCACAACTAACAGCGCCGCTGCCAGGATTTCAAAAGTGTGGGAAAGAGACAGGACACATTACATGTACGTCCCGACGTTACAGCTTATTGTAGACAGACACCTATTGCTGATCCGGTCACGTGACACCCGAGTAAAGCTGCTTTTAGTCAGGGATAGTCATCAACACATTTAATGGGTTTGTACACTTAATGGTCGTGGTCGGCAAGCAGAAATGGGGGAAGTATTTTGGCACATTGCACCTGTAAACTGTGTTTCTTTAAGCAGGAACGGACGGGGGGGGGGCAAGTAAGTAGCATACCCCTCCCCCATCCTTGGTGGGCCCCTGTAAGCAATTGACCAAACGATGGCTCATTTATTTCGGTGAAACTTGCCAAGGTTAAATCAGAAACGTGAAGTAGGGTATCAACTAGTGCTAACGCTTTAATGTAAAAGACACATACTATGTCTAGTTTCAGAATATGCTGGATGCTCTGTAGTTTGGTAATTTTGAATTTTTAACCACGAGGTAACTCACAGATAAGATTTTAAGTATAAGCTATAGTGTTTGCCATCGAACTGGAGCTATTATCATGTAGAATCAGACTGGATAAAAAGGGGGCACACCAGTTGCAGGTCCCTAAAATATGATTATCAGGCCATTTGTCAAATGAGGTCCAAATTCTGTAACACGCCCCTGACGTAAAACGCCAGCATCACACATGAATACACTACAGCCACAGTCTTTGATATAAACACAGGTCCACAATGTTTATACAACTGGATGATAGCAGTGGCATACTTTTCAAGCCTAGGTCCTTCAAGGAGTATAGTCCTCAGAAAAGTATGGCGCATTCACTTTCATTATGAAAGCTGTCTGTGAATTATTTAGTAATTTTGCAGGATGATATCATTTTACAGGAATAAGATACATAACTGAAAATTCAAATGTGAAGATATTTACTATACTATATATTTACGGTACTATATTAACAGAATTTTGAGTCAAACCTGCAATAATTCACTCAAGTGTGAATATACGGGTCTTTGAAGTTGTAATTTTTCACTCCTAAAATATGTTTTTCTAAATTTCCGATCCGTTCCATGGCCCTAGACCAAATGTCAGAGGGCCTTCGTAATGTAGCCACCTATTGCTACTGTAGGTTTATGTAGGCCTGTAAGCGTGGGGAAGATCATTCACCTTACAACATTTCCAGTGATTATTAAGTAGCTGGAGTTCCACAATATAGGTAGCATAGGTATATGGGAAGGGAACAAAAAAATCAAACTGTCATAAAATGGATTTTTGGGGGGTCGAGTAATGCCTTTAAAAACATTTTCAACTTCTAATGTCATAACTTTGCCTATAATGTTCACAAGTTTGACTTACAACCTCAATATCTTGACAGTTATCTTACAATTTTTAATTTCAAATTCCAACTTGTAACCTTGATTGTCATTATTTTAATCTAAAATCTCATAAAGTTGACCAATAATGTCATACTTTTACTTTTGGAGTACAGAATGTGACCTAAAATCTCACCCTTACTGTTACCAATTTGACTTGAAAAAGTCAAACTTTTGTCCTAAATCATATTGTCTTGACTTTTAATTTCATTATATTGACTATTAGGGTCACATGTATTTGCCTCTTTTATTCCATTAATTATAAGGACTTCTGACCTCATAATGTTGACTTTAAAATGAAATACTAAGTTTCAGTTACATAATATTGACTTTTTAATTACCATTTTTATTTTATTAGTTTGACTCACCCTTTTGTTTGGAAATGTAAAGCGGAAGTTTTAGCTTTAAATGGTAGAAAGTGCCTTGACAAGTCATAATTGTGATTTTTAAGTGAACAATTTGCTGATAAAAATGTCACTTTAATCGAATGAAAAGTCTAAATAATGACTCTAAAAATTATTAGTCAAATAGTCATGAAAATGAGATTTAAGAAACAATTATGGCTTAAAAAATTAATAACACTACGAGTGGACTTTAAGGGATTAAAAAGTTAATTTTTAGACCAAAACAGTTAAAAATATGAAACTTATACTCTTTTATATTGCATTTCAAGTTGGAATACTAAGATCTGAATAAATAGTTTGGTATCTATAAAAGAGGATTTCAAATCCGAAAAAAACTACTAAAATTTTTACTTTAATAACTAAAATACTTGGGTTCCATAAGGAACAGGTTAACTTTAAAGGTCACGTGCAGGACCGTTTTAGTCGTTTTTTGCCCTTCCCATGTCCCTTTGCTGAAATATTTTAAGGCAACCAGTTTTGGACCTCAGCACTTAATAATTAAAGGCACTGAATGGTTATGCTTTCTCTCGCTTATAGACCTGGAATAATGTTAAAGTTATATAAATTATGAGGGCCATCTAACAATTAATAAAAAGCCTGCAAATTCATAAAATTTAAAAAAATTACATTTAGAAGTAAAAAATTACATTTTCAAGTGCCCAGGTTTTCAAAAATGAGATAAGTAGTGCTGCTTTGACATCAAATTCTTTTTATATAGCTATACATCATACCACATACAAATTTTCAGCCATTGATCTAATTCCTGTGAAAAGATATCAGCTTTCAAAATATGACGAAATGGCGCTTGCACCTTTCTTCCTGAGAACATGGTATTGCGCAATACTTTTCTGAGGGCTTTAACTTCTGAACACTCTAAGCTTCAGCACTAAAAATTTCACAAGGATCATTCAATTTTACATAAACCCTTTAAAGTACGCAAGTTACACGTCCCTTTTCTGCAGTTTTTATAATAAAACCATTATACGAAGGCATTCAAACCTTCAATGGAAAGTTTTTATGGACGTCATTGTGACGTCATCATTGTGTTTTTGCAAGGGAACTTGAAACATTTAATCGGAGGTAGCCATAGAAACATTTTTACGCATAAAATTGCCAATAAAACCCACATTACATACACCTTTTTGACATTAAGTAGGAAAAAAAGGGTTTAAAAAGCCGCCATTTTGGATTTGACCTAATTTCGGCCCTTTCCATGGGTGGATTTTGGTGGATTTTTTCCTGGGTACAATATGCACCTCAACTAATACCAAACTGCATAAAACTCACTTGTAGGAATTTTTTTAGGGTCAAACCCTATATCTACCCGACTACATACGTTGTAACTCAGAACTAGGCCTAGGATGGACACTGAAGGAAATATTGTTGACATTTTGATGTCGACTAGAGAAATAATTGTCCATTCAACATTCATCATGTTCTAGAGTCCGGACCGGTCAGAGACCACCTGCAAGGTAATACTTTGTTTTCAGATAATAATACGTAAGGTTTAGTATGTATAATTTCATTTCAGCTTTAGCGACGACGACTGTGAATGTTGTGAACTTGAATGTTGTGAACTTGTGCCGTAAACGTTACGTTAGGATGTTAACGTTAGGCTATGTAGCCAGGAAATCGTTAAAATTATTAACAGTTAACGGCTAAGAGTAAGACTTATTTAGAGTGCCAAAGTTTGGCATAACGTTACTGGTTCGGTTGGCGTCACTATGACGGTAAATTAAGGCATAACTTAAGCCTAAGTTACAGTAGGTCATCCTTCAGTAAAGCCTATGTCTAGGCTGCTGTAGGCCTTTGGCAAGGCCTACCTAGGCCTAGGCAAAATCATTCATAGGTCGACCGTTAAACCAGCATTAACGTTAGAGACTAGGCACTAGGCCTAGGTGCCTTGCCATGATAGAGCCACTACATGGCCTAGGCCCCTACCTAGGCCTAGACTAGATAATAGACTAGCCTAGGCTATAGCCTATTAGTAATACTGAGTATTAGGTTATGTCATCAAAGAAGTCCTAACGTTAGGCTAGACTTCATTTGTTGAGTTGTTCTCCAATTAGGTCTAGGTCTAGCCTAGGCTAACCATGAACTTATGCTAGGCGTAAAGATAGGCTAGGCCCTTACGTTACAGGCTAATGTTAAAATTATTAGGCTAGCCTATGTAAAGTTGAAGGGCTGTTGTTGAAACTTCATTCCGTGCAATTCCTTTAGGCTAAGGCCAGGTCATTACTGTAGCCTAGTAATAACAAATAAGCTTACAGTAGGCCTAGGGCTACTTTCCTTTCTAATAAATCTTGTAAAAAAGAGGCACAGGCAACTGTAGGCCAACAAATTTCATTTTAAAGTGGCTCAGCCTACCGCCGTACCGGTTTTACTGAAGCGCGCCACACATAGGCTTCGGCCTTCAAGGAAAGTTTGTACTACTAACGTTAGATCAGGCCTAGGCTAGGCTACCTCAAAGTTTGAATAGTTCAGTTACAATGAAATTTCATTTTGATTTATTTTGGTGATGATAAAAGAGAAACTTTGATTTAATTTCAGGGTTCTAAAAGGGTTCAACATGGATGTTTGAACACAGTGACTTGGCGCAGTCCTACTCCTTTCATACCAGAAAAGGAACCAAACAGTAAGCCTACCTCATGTAAGCAACTGACATCATTGTGACTGATTGGAAGAGAAAAGAGCTGTAGCTTTCCAACACCTCATTGTTCATGTCAAAGTTTACAAATTTGGTAAGTTACATATAAATAAATGATTTAACCTTACAGGATTCTTCCTGTTTCCCATTTTGTTGTGGTCAGAAGTTTATTTCCCCTCAACTATGGTTAATAATAAAAGGGACATAGTAACATCAGCAATAACACATGCAGATTTTCCAAAAAGAATTAAGAAAAACTCAAAATTCTTTGTCAATTTCTACATTTACAAGACCTTTCACTACTGAGATATTACATACTGAAATTTGACCCAAATTAAAAGACACGCCTTCACACAAAACGAATTTAAAAACTAAACATGTAAACTTAATACAGTATAACAGAGAATGTGGGTTCTGATGAATGTTCAGTTTTTGATAATTAATAGCCTGCAGGGACTCTTTACATTGAGCCGGTCCCAGGTGATTTTTACCCCATGGTCCCTGAGATTTAGTGCCTGGTATGCCTATAAACAATATGACCAGGCATGATGCCATTTTTGTACAAAGCACCTGGTTTTATCCACCCCGCCACCCCCACCACCACCATTAGTTTAACATTAAACCTAATACTGAAGTCAATATTTCAATGAGTGAGGGCAATTAGGCATGCATCTTGATCAGGGTACTTAAAATTTCCTTGATTTGTGTACATGCTATGTCATAACATAAGTTTATGAGCTCATTTCTTGTGTGTTTGGTCCTACATGTTCAAACTTCTTATATTCATTGTTATTCCATCATTATGCTGAATGCACTTTCAATGATTTGAAACAAGGCCCCTGTTTGGTCATGGAATGATGACACCAAGGACAGCTGAGCCTTAAATCTACAAGACCAGGAACTTCCACATGCTCCAAATCTGTTCAGTATAAATTAGCTCCCTGCATGATGTGGGGGACAAAGTTTTCATATTTATTTCTTTGCTACTGTATGAAGAAAAGAAAACTAACGGCAACAGCTCTGGTAGTAAGATACTACACATTAAAAGAGGGCTGTGTATAACATAACTTGGGCTGGACCTACAGTAGCTATGGCAATTCATTTCACAGGGGACATGAAGTGGATTGGGTACAATAAAAAGCCTAATTCGTCATATTACATGAAGCACCGAGAACATTACTGTTCAAAGGAATTGATTTTCAATTTACACAGAGAGCTGCGTACCAAGCACGATATAACGGTCACAAGAACTACACTTGCATGGGGACCATCTGATGTGCATGGTTGATCTATTTTCAGACATTTAGTGTTTTTCCTCCATCATTGAAACTTGGATGTAAACTACTGTACAGTGTAATTAACACATTTTTATCTTTATCGCATTCCATTGTTTCAGCATTAGCCAAAATGGCCCCAAAAAATCAGAAGGGGGAACTACAGGATGGAATAGAAGCTCGACAGTTTTTACCACTTTGGAATTGTAGGCATGCAAAGACACGAAAGTTGGAAGAATGCCCTGATTCGTCTGCCAACGAAGAGTGCAAATTATCAGTATTAAAGATCACAAGAACATCACAGCAAATATGAATGGACTGGTGGACTTCATGACGACTTCTTTTTCATTGAGAACAGTAGGTCAAGAAAACTAGTTCCTGTTTCTTATCAGAAGTTAAAAGGTACCTTCTGAATACAACTGTCACTAGTACGGTACTCATTCTTGCACTTCTTGCGGAAATCGAAAGTCAGTTCAGTAATTTATGAAAAGTGTGATACTCGTGACTTTCGAGGTGCTGCACGAAAATCGTCGCCGTCTCATCTAGGATAAAAATGTACAAGGAGTGTGTGGTATTCTGCTGTCTTCGCTTACCTTTGTACATGTGCTGAGGGAAATAGCAAAATGGGTGAAGGTACATTCTCATTTTTGTCATGTTACTTAATCCTAGAAGACATTTGTTAAAGAAATGCTTTTCTGTGTTTGTGGTCACAATATTATGTGTCGTCACCAGGGCTCGAAATAAGCTTGAAAAAGGGCACAGCCAAAATGAGCAAATTGGCTGTCGGTGCTGCTGGTTATTTTGAGCCCTGCATCACTTTGGCTCCGAAAAATTTTGATTCTGTTTCCAAGTTCGAAAATGTTGGTATCATTTAAAAGTGACTCATATTGTGAGGCTTTTTAAGAAACATGTGTTCAACATAAACAATGTGTAACAATTTCGAAATTAATTGAATCTTAGAATTCATAGGCGTAGGAAGCTGTTCAAAACAAGAAGGGGGGGGCTGAACATTTTTAGGATCACTGTCCTGGACGAGGGAGCCTCCCTTTTGGAAAATTTTTGAATATTTGAGGGTCCTTAGATGCAATTTGGTGCATTATTTTGGACAAATTTCAAGGAAAATTACTGCATATTTTTGACAAAGGAAACAAACAAGGAAGGAGCTTCAACCTTGGATTGAGGTGGGGGGGGGGGGGGGCTAAGGCATTCTTCCGCCACACCACGTTTTTTACTTTAGCCCCACAGCCCCCCTGCTTCCTACGCCTATGTTAAAATTTATAGTGGGTTCAGTGAAAATAGCAATGTGACATCACAATTTACTGCAAATTGCATCTAAATATTCTTGAAACATAAACATTTGTTTTGAAAGTGATGAGGGCACTGACTTGTCATCCTGGCTGGCAGAAAAGGGGAAACCATTCCTGTGTTCCCTTGCAATTTGCATGAAAAAGAAGTAAGTGCCTGAAAGCAACATGGTGCTTCATGTTTCAATATTCCAATACCCTCTGAACCTTTCAAACAAGTTTTCTGGTTTGTTTCTTTTGAAAATAATAATTCTCTCTAATATAATAAAGGCTGCAAAATAATTTGAGGGCTTCATGTCAGAATAAATTAGGGGAATAAAATAAAATGCGTAAGTCTACTTTACTCAAAAGGTAAAGAGACATTGCTCCCTCCCTCCCCCTTCCCCACCATATCAAAACCCTTGCACATATGACCTTTTCAAATTGGCAGTTGTAAGTATGAACTTATATTATTAGGGATTCCGCCAGAAATGCAAAAAACGGGGGATTTATTACTGCTAAACTCCAAGTCCAAATTGATGTAGTCCTTAACCAAAGTTACAATTGGGTTCAGGGGGGCAAATGCTTGCTTCAAGGCCCCATTAAGGTGCAATATGAAGGTTCTAAAGGTCATTTATTTCAAGCATTGCTGCAAAAGTGTCCTCTTCAATAAGTAAGAAACTAAAATGGTGAAATTTTTATATATTTTAATGGAAATGAAGGGGGGATTTTACCTCCCTTCTTCTGGAAAGGTGGGGACAAATCCCCCCCTTTTTCCAAGGGAACAAGCAGTCATCTGATCTCAATTGAATTTTGAAATCAAATGTGAGATATAAAACTCTCTTACTTTCTCTTACTTTCGTTACAAGTTTGTGATGTTTTCACATGAAATGTTCGAATATCAATAGCAAACCAAGAAGTTTTCATGCATGAATTAAACAATTCCGTTACAATAATATTGCACATAATTCTAAAGAGTAACTTACGGATCAGGATATTTGTCACTAATTCATATTTGGGTGACTGAATTTTCTCTGTAATAAAACTTGGGTTCTTTAATCATCAGTGATGCTACAAAAAAGGAACGACAAGGGTATGGAATGAGGGGTGAAACAGGTTCATTTCAAAGCCACCTCCTAAAACAGAATGTGGCAATCAAACTTTAAAGTCAGGCAAGTAGGCCTGTCCTTTTCCAATGGATGGATCAAAAGAAGTATGACATGTAGTATTTTCATGTATAGGCGGTAACATTTGATGTGGGTTTTAAAAGTGTCAGGTCAAGTTAATTTGCAGTTTAACAGTGATTTTTCCTCTTTTCATTACATATTCTTCATACTTGTTTCATTCTAGATTCTTTACTTTACGGGGGAGGTGGGTAAGGAAACTTGGAACTAGCTTGGAGTGAGAATCAGAAAAGAAAGTTCCTTTTTATTAATTTGGGATGGCATAGCTGTACTAGTTATGATTTTCTTGTTTAATCATGTCATTCTGTAAGATGTATAGAATTGGGGTTTAAAGTTTTTAAAAATACAAATCCTTGTGAAATGCTTTACATTAAAAATAATCTTGTTCTTGTTTTCATGCTTTCTCTCGGTAAATTGTACATATAGTACATAAAAGTCTTCTCAGACAGGAATACAACATTGCAAACTAAGTTTTCAACCCACAGACGTTTTTCTTTGTACTCTTGTGGAAACTCAATTATAGGTATAAAGCACTTAATCTTTAGGCTATCATCTGAACTTTTAAAGACTATAGTGCCTTTTGGGTAAGGTTTTGAAAAGCGAAATTAATACTTTAATTGAAAGTGAGGTTAATGTAGCATTCCCCAGAAAAGAAACATCTTTTACAAGTGATATAAAAGAAGAGTATTTTTTCAGATGGAAAATGAACATTTACATGATTTATAAAAAATTGTCCTGCATGGATAAGATAATAATGCTTTTTGAAGAAAACCTTTCTAGAAAATGTTCCACCTTTTGACCAACCAAAACCTGAGGTACGCGTATAATACCTCTGCCGACGGCGGGCCGCCGTTTAACCGGTCTTATCCCCGCGGTTGGCCCACCGGCGGTCCGACGATGGGAAAGCGGTGGTAATTAACCGCCGGCGAGCCGCTGTCGTACCGACTCTACGACCGCGGTTGGCCCACCGGCGGTCCGGCGATGGGAAAGCGGTGGCAATTAACCGCCGGCGGGCCGCTGTCTTACCGACTCTACGACCGCGGTTGGCCCCCCGGCGGTCCGACGGTGGTAAAGCGGTGGCAACCGCCCGCTAGCCGCTGCTATACCGACTCGCTGGCCCGCTGTCGGCCCGCCGGTGGGCCAACGTCGGAAACCGCCGGCGGGCCGCCATCGGACCGCTGGACAAATCTACGTCGGCCCGCCGGCGGTTGCCGCCGTTGGCCCGCCGCCGGTCCGCCATCCGGCCGCCGTCGGCTTGCTATCAGGCCTGGTCATTGAGACACTTTACGTTTCTTACAAAATATGTTTATCATGATGTTGAGTCTGAATTAAGAATCTTCCTGTTCATAAGAGAAAGAGGATAGAACTTCTCATGGATTCAATTTTGTGTTTTCCGGGAATCACACCTACACGAAAGAACAAGAGCCTAATTGTGGAACCTTTATTATAAAGCCAACATATCTGAAACCGGTGTTAAAGCCATATGTAACTGAAGATGAAATATATATAGAAAATATATATATGAAATATATCTATGAAGATATATATATATATATATATAATATAATATATTATTTGCATCCCATATTTTTACAACTTGTTATGTGTAGTTAAATGACCAAGAAATTGGGTTTTGTCTTAAAGTGCAACTTCCTGCTGAAATCTGAGGTGTTTGGGACGCACAATTTTCCTGACTCAGCCCCACCATGACGCATGGTGAAATTTTGGTCCAAAGAGGGTAGAATGACGCTAAATATGACATTTTCCGTCGTCTTCGTCGTATGTATTGCAATGTTGTAGTCAAGTACTTCTTATTCAAGCACCATGTTTTGGTTTTTCTAAAGAAGCTTTCTCTTTTACGGGACTGATCTTCTTTGCTAAGCCCACAAGGGTTTTAATTTAACTTCCATCCACATATTATTTTGTTTGACACTTCTGTCTGTATAAGTTTGATAACGTGGAAAAACAAATGAATGAACGAACGAACGAATGAATGAATGAATGAATATATGAATGAATATATGAATGAATGAATGAATGAATGAATGAATGAATGAATGAATGAATGAATGAATGAATGAATGAATGAATGAATGAATGAATGAATGAATGAATGAATGAATGAATGAATGAATGAATGAATAAATGAATTAATGAAAAAAGTACTTAATTCCGAGTACTTACGGTCCGCCGTCCCAAGTACCAAGTACCAGGGTCAGGGTACAGTGTTCTTAATCCAAGTACGAGTACTGTTTTACCCCAGTAGGCTATCTGTCGAGTACTTTTCAAGCACTACAATTCAATATCCAATATGTAGACATGCCTTGTCCCTAATTGTAAATGCATGGTGTAGTTTAGGTGATAGCCTACCTCTATAGCTTTCAGTCAGTTTGATAGAACTTTTTCCTAACTCAATCTGTGCTTGTCTCTTAACTCAATGACAAAAACATTTGAGAAAAGCGAATATGATTTACATAGGGTAACACGGATGTATCCGGATATGTCCTCTTTTAAAAGGCTTACCTAGGCATAAGGGCGAATATGTTTGAAATTGCCTTTACTTTCCGGATTTTGAAACTTTTGTGACTCGACCAACCAAACGCAGTACAGTATAGCCTTTTTAGGGTGATCTGGTAGCTAACGCGTGATTGTAACGATTTACCAGCTGGTTTGCGATCCAGGCAATCCATCTTGATGACGAGTACGTCTACATGGAAAATTTGATCACTATATGATATTAGGGGGTTGTTATTATGACAAGTTGTTTGATAACAAACAAAGCTTTGTAAATGGACCCGTCCTTTTAATCTGTGAGATGGCATTGTTCCCATTCTTAATTGTTTTAATATGATGACAATCAAGTGATTTGAATCAAGCACATGACATGAACACTTCCTGATTTCTTTTCTATTTTTTTTTTTTTTTTGCTATCCTAAACGGAACTACCAATTACTTTTGGCCTCGCTTGGATTATTCATTACTTGACCCGGATTTGGTGAATGACTACAACTAAGAAGACCTAGTCGACGTCCTTTTAACCCAGACTTTGACAACAGGATTAAGTCTATACTTTGTATGCCAGTGGTACCAGTACTGTTTGAGTACCAATACTTACAACTGTAAATTTTGCAAGAATTTATTTATCGTTACTCGTAAAGTACTCGTCCTGAGCCTAGTACAAGGACTAAAAAAAATCCGGGGGAAG
>JAIZAY010001101.1:0-21476 GCA_029531755.1 Holothuria leucospilota | reverse complement strand
CTGGAACGCAGGGCTGCTAGGTGTCTTTAACGCCACATACAAGTACCTTACATGAATAAAACACAGGCAACCGATAAACATACTCAAACACACAGTCCACAGCTTTCCGATTCAGATTAATTTATTCATTCAGATTAATAACTCCTTTACCTCAACAGTAACATAAATCACTAATTGTGTGGCATCCACCTGACGATATGATCTAGTATCAGAATCGCATTCCTAAGTCAGAATTCTCTCCCCAAGGATTCTTCTCCCCAAAGATTTGGTGTTTGTGGTTCTGCTCACGAATGGAAGTATCCAGCTTTAGTGTTGACACTAGCTACAAAACTTGATCGGACATATAGCCACCACATACAGCAACAGCCATAAGTCCTCATACTTACGTGTAGCACTAACCAATGAGTTTTTAATACAGCAATAGGCCTTACAATCAGACTGTTCTCAACACTGAGTTGCCAAGCTTACCCAACTATTGAAAATCTTAGCTTTTATTAATTTTTATTGTTAAACAGTTTCTTATGTTGACGCACAAATACTATAAACTTTTCAAATGCGCTTGACATCATAGAAGTGTACCAATTAAAGAAGTAAAACAGCAAATAAGATAAAAGGTTAGACATATGCGTGAGACTACGAAAACAAGCTTGGGGGGAATAGTCCTTAAGTTTACTCCGTTAAAAGACTATTAGAAAATATAGTGCAGTTTGGCACTGAATGCTTGGCATAGCAAGGAATTCCCATAATATACAAGGAGGAGCTGCATTTACACATGAAAGGATCTGAGTGCGAAAGTTGAAGTTTTGACTTTTTTTGAATAATGTAGAAACTGAGAATGGAGTGAGGAGGTAGGCTATCATCGAGAGGAACTTTCTGAACTCTTCATTAACATCTTCGAGGAATTCGCTATCATACATAAGACAGGACAACTACGTGTCACACAAAAAAGGAGAAAAAAAAGGGGCCACTTTTATTATCACAATAACACAAACTAAACGGAAAAAGGATGTTTGCATTTTTGACATTTCTGTAAAGAGATCTCCCAAGAAGCCAGCACACTCCAACCGGAACAGGATGGTAAGTTGCAGTTTGACAAAAGACAAATACTGACAAATAGTGGGTTGTACTAGGCGGGTGTCAGGCCGTCCTGAGGGGTGGGGTATTCGATGGACAACTGATGTAACCTTTGACCATCAATAAGCGGGGACGGGGCCGTGACCCCCCCCCCCCGCCCCCCCCCCCCCCCACACCCCCCCCCCCCCCGCCCCCCCCGCCCCCCCGCCCCCCCGCCCGCCCCCCCCCCCCACCCCCAACCCGCCCCCCGCCCACCCCCCCCCGCCCCCCCCCCCCCCCCCCTCGCCCCCCCCCCAACACCCCACCCTCCCGCCATCTGAAAATTTTGCGGCTGTCCAGTTAGAGGCTACTGCAGCATAATCATGATGGTGCCACAGGTGGTATAATTCATTATCTGAAATACAGTTTGCCCCCGAGACTGACTCCATCTGTGTCATGGTAATTTTTGGCTTCACTCACAACTTCTAGCCACACTGTGTCAAATGTAACATATGTCAATTCATTGTTACAATAACCAAAAATTCAATAATTCTCAATATAACAATACGATAAAATTTAAATTATGTGTACCATCTTCCAGTCCATTACTCTTGTGATTCCTGCTTGATGTGTACCAAAATTTCTTCTGATGTGCTGCTGTTCCTGTTTCCTAAGTCGAGATTCCATTGTTTCCGTAAAGCATGGTGGGCACACTAGGGACAGACCCTGTCCAAATGAGTGTACAAATAGGCCAACAAGAGCAAACAAATGATCTTACATCACACGTTAACATTTGTTATACTTGTATATATTACCGTGTTGGCGCCTGCCTACCTAAGTTCACAGTATCACTAACCATATTACTGTAGTAAGCTTACAACAGTACGCACTATCTTAAGATGGTAGCCAAGTTCAAGGAGCCAGTTCCATGTCCACTCTAAAAGATACTTTAAGCATATCTGATCAGTCAAACATCCTTCTCTGAGCAATTTATCCCTGACAATTATCCTATCTCTCCCATGGAACAACCACTCATTCTAGTCGTCCAATACAACGACTGGAAAAGGCAACGAGCAGTTGCGCGTGCGGTGATGTTACCTAAATTACTCAGCACGCCGATATTAGTACAGCGTACTACACTACGTACACAGAGAAGCCAAGCCGCGCCGGCGCTGACTTTTACAGCTTGGTGCTCGTACAGTATATCCTACAATGCTTGTTGCACTGAGTACGGTACTGGAAGTTTAGCTTTTTTAGAACACGACACGTCGGGCCTGGGGGCGAGCCCGTTGCCTACGTAGCAAGACTCTACGGCATATTCCTCTTTCCAGCTCACATCCCTTCGGTTTGGGAATGCTGAGGGCAGTAGCAGAGTTCCGCATCCGCGGAGGCTAGGCGACCGCAAGTACTTGCTAGGCAAACATGTTGTCCATGCCACAGGATCGGACGAGCACAGTACGGAGTGCATCAGAACTTTTGTATGTCTGTCATAGCGGATACAAGGATAATTCATTGTATCATGCATCAGCAAGTAATAGCAGGATAACACGTTAAGTCTGTTCTGTTAGTTATAACGTTGACTTTCTGTCTGTACTTCACAAATACTGTCCTCCAATGCTCTTTCTCAGATTAGTTTCCTTATTTCCGCCGTCGGCCAAATACGACGTTAGGAATTGACGGTGAGAAATACGAGATCCGTGCATAGTCGATTTTTTAAAATTACGGAATTCCGTATTAATAGCGGAAAACTTACCATCCCTGAAGAAAGTGAATGATGTACTACATTAACCTCACTGAACCATGAGTCATTGTACTGTCTCGGTAGAGTTGAGTAACCCTCATGATCTATATGACATATAGCTAAGGGTTAGTAAATATTAATAGTTCAATATGATAATGTCAGTAGGGATCCACTATAAGCATAACTACGGACGCGTCACATCGGCTGCAACCTAAACAGTAACTTTTAGTGGTGGCACCCATCCTCCCCCTGGTTTCCTGTCATAGAATAGGTACGGTGTACCCTCTCCCATATCACCTTACTTCTTTTTGGCTTTCCTTCATACAGTTTTACTCTTTTCAGCACTCATGCACATTTGGAGTAATTATTGACGGAGAAAGTACGTCTGTTCAGGAGAAGAGGTGGCCGCCGTTCATTAATATCCTTTCAAACGCTGCCTCCACATCCTGAGTTCTATGTCATGTATCATCTAAAAAAAAAAATTTATCAAACAGAATTGAAACTTACTCTTTCATATTTCTATCAACTGAACTGTATGATGTTTGCCCTAAGTTGAACATATACAGACGATGATAAAAGAACTATTCTGAGTGCATTTCTTTATTGTAGTTTCTCTGTGATTTATTCTGGTATTACATTAACTGTATCATCTAAGTTCAGACAAGTCTCTTACAGCAACCAAAGTTTGAGTATCATGATAACTTATAAGGGGGCAAGGGAGCACATGATAAGTGGCAAATCACTTCTAATGATTCAAACTTTTCCCTAAGCTGTAATGCAGTTTGATTACTTTTAGCTCAGTATACGCAGTAATGTTATCACAACATTTTTCCAACCTGACGTCTGTCTGTTTTAGCCTGTCTGTCATGTGTGATCTTTCTGCTATTGACTCTGTCTACATAACCTTCGCTCAGGACCTCCTCCATGTTCCATCTTGTACCAATCATACTGTTCTAATTCTTCACACATTAGCATAGGCATCATAAATCACCTGTTGGGGAAAAAATGAAACTAAAATGTTTCCCAGAGTAAGAACATTGCCACCATATAGTAGGTGGGCTAACCAATGCAAGATAACTTGCAAAGTCATGATATCCTTTTGCTAGTTGGCTAAAGCGCAAGTCCCACATGAGCATTTCTGGATAGGATTACGGTCCGATTTTTGTGAGTTTAGGTGAAATCTTCTCCATCCACTAGTCAAAAGGAGCCCAATAAAATGATTGCCACCAGCCTCGTGTAATAAATATGAATTTACATCAGAGAAATACAAAAGAGTATGTAAACTGTAATATTTCGTGACGTCACATCGCCAAACAGCGTTTATAGGACACGGCGATAATAAGGCAAAAATATCGGATTGAATTTCAACAAATACCGTGCTCATTATTCGAGCGGTTAGAGTAATATAATGGCTAGCATAAACAGTTTATTGTGAGACAAACTAGGATCGTTATTGATAGAGCATGAGCATGCTTTAACACAGTCTGATAAAAAGCCTATTGGTTCGATTTAGAAAAATTCAGATTGGATTTCGGATTGAAAATACGGTGCATAGGTTTGACCTTCCCTTAAGACATGTGTATGACCACGCCCAAAACCGCCCATCAAATGTCAAAGGTGACAATAGAAGAGTCATATTTGGAATTCACACAGAGCATCTCAAAGAATGTTTGAAAATTACATGTACCACTTTGAAACACGGCTCACAAAGGCTGAACTTTTTGACACTTGCAAATGTCTCTGAAGTATCACCTAAACTAGGAGTATCCTTTCTAAGTCCTTACTCACACAATCAAAATAGACAATTTTCTTCATGAAGAAATGCAAATTTTGACCTAATGTTAAAAGCGAACAGGTTTATACCAGAGTTGTTCTGGTTTAGCAAAGATAACGTAAATAGTCTGATCACAGTACCCACCCCACTTATCTTTTTAAAAAAACACTCCTAACGCCCCCCAGCCCCCCCCCACAAAAAAAGTTGAAATACCATTTTTTACCTGAGTAGAATCTCTTACAGTTTCACAGTCTGGGTAGCTTCTAGTTCTGTCATAAATGTCTCTTGCCCTGGAAATGAAAAGTACAGTGCCACCTTGAAAGAACTAAGACACTTAAATTAGCTTTTAAATTAATAAATCCCTTTTCTAGATAGGAAAGAAAACGGATTTTTACTGAGGGCAAATATTTCATCTTTTACCAGTCAACCAATACATGCATACATTCCTCAATCTTACTAACAATGCAGGAGCTCAGTCCACATCACACATTATGCTGTATACATACAAGTTTCAGCTGAAATTTTTATTTACTTACAATATATTGAATATTGTTATAAACTATTTCAATATGACTATACCCTAGCCTTAATATGGCATTGGATTAAAAGAAATACATGTGCCTACAGGAACGCAGGCATCACAACTTTTTCTACTAGCGTTAAAATACAGCCTTGAAGTACTAATCTAGTCATGGGGGGGGGATCTCATTCTTGTTCTTTCTTTCTCTCGCAAATTACAGTATTTTTTCAAATTTCTGAAGTAAACTTGATTTAACACATCTTAAATGTGAAAAGCTACTGTGTTAAAGATATCACATAAAAAAAAAGAGAAAAAAAAAAAACAATAAGCAGTTTGTGCTAGTGGTCATAATGAACAACACCCTGTAGCAACCTGTGACCTTTCAAAATGGCCACTTCGAATGAGAAATCTGCTAAGAGACACCATAGCTGCTCTCTCTCATCTGTTAAACCTTTTTGATGCCCCCTCTAATATGGGATTATCACCCTTCACAGTGATGTACTTTTGTTGGATTTTACGCAAGATAGAGTTCACAGAGGTCATCGCCAAAGCTGCAACACACAAGATGTGCTGCAGTTTTAGATGTCTGGATTATGCAAGATATTCACACTTCCTGCAAGAACATTATTTTATAATAATGAACACGATCTTTTTCTTTTTGGCTTCAAAAAATTTGTTTGAGTAATTTACAGTGTAGTGCCCAATGGGTTGCCAGGTTGACCATAGTCCACAAGGTGTCTTGACGACATTTAGGAATGAACAGACTTAGGTAAAAATTTGTCAAATGGCTCAGTGAGAGACCTATTAGCTAGCTAGTATGAAGTGATACAAATACGAAACATGGTATTGCTATTTTTAATGACAATACTGTTAGTCCTTATAAAAAAATTTCAGTTATTTGGTAAGCTGCGAAAGTCGTGTACATCATGAAAGTGGTAACATGGTCCACTCAGATGGAACAACATAGCAAGCAAATGAACAGGCTTAATTAGACTAGAAAAACAACACAAACACACACCACAAAAGACACAAGCTAAGTGAAACTTCATATATTACTTAATATGAATTAACTATCACTGAGAATGTAGTATTTTCACAACAAGGTGTTGTCCTTTATTTCTGGTTTGTTTGTTTGCTTACTTGTTGGGGAGGGGGGTTCTCCTGTCTCATGTCAAATGTACTTCATCACTCACCTGGTGGTTTGACTTCCCTTCTTTAGAGACAAAATTTTCCTGATTTACAATATCTGCCATCCTGAGGGCAGCTTCATCCATACGATCTATCGACACAAGGTATTCAACATACTCTTCTGCATCCTCTGGACTCAGCTGAAACAATTGAAAAAAATAATATAAATAATGTTGCTTGTGTTCCGAAATTCATGTTTCTTAGAACAAAATATTATGTTCTTTGCTGTATGTTTCTCATGCTCAATCTGCATGTCTGGGTACTTTTCTAAATTAAATAGCTTTTTGTCTGTTCTGTTTTCTCACACTCAGATTTTGATTCAAGTTCTTAAGAATTGTTAACTAACCTTTAAATATCGTCTGTAGGCTCGAACAGCAGTCTCATGTAATGGGTGGGAACGAACAAATTTCAGATACATCGGCCAAATTCGATGGTGCTGCGTTATTGGCAATGCCCTCAAGGCCCTGTCAAAGGTTCTTCTGGTACGAGTGATCTTGCATTGGTCAATCAAAAATTGGCAGTAATCCAACCAGATTCTGGGCATCTAACATGAGAACAAAGTTGAGCAATTCAAATAAGTACACTTAGAAGATGGAAAAGAAATGATGTAAGCAAAATGAAGGGAAAATAATATAAAGGTGGGAGACAAAAGAAATAGATAAGAAAACTGACAACGTAACAACCATACTGAGGCATGGATGATTTTACGTTTTCCATGACATTAAACATGTCAGCATGCTTCTGACAACATGTCATGACATGAGAGTTACTATTCAGGGTTTCAGTCTCAGGGAAAACAAATTTCTCTCTGTCCCTCAAAAATTAAGTAACAATCATTGAAAGCTCATTAAAGTTGCTTATCAAATGCATTCAACTGGGATACAAGCTAACTGCCAAACTTCTTTGCTTTCTTTTATTGTTAAGAACTTAGTTTTATCACTGTGGTAGGCTGTGAGGTAGTAGGCAAAGCTATACATATATCATGTATCTCCTGCTATCTCAGAATAATGTTGAAATAAGAGCAGTATGTGTTTAATGAACCACTACCAACTTTTAAGTGTATAATTTTTCAAACCTTGTGCATAAACACCAGAGCACGCTCAAAAGCATTGTTGACATCTTCGTAGCCAGGATCAGTGATCACTCGACCTTTGACCTGCTTCCTTCTCAGCCTGAGATAGTTATACCACAGTTTGTAACTGGATGAAGAATAAATCGAGACTTAATCAAACGATATGAAAACAATCTACAATCAACTGCTACCCTTGAGCTAGCTCTAATAACTTGAAAATGCACTTTTAGAACTCAGTGGTGAATTTAAAAACTAACATTTTTCATGAGCCCACCCTGAATGGCACATGGCATATAAAAATGACAGCAATTAACTGTCTCATTTACTACAAGGAACTTCTTGTTATACTTCAATTTTGGCTGACAACATTTCTTTTTTAAATTCATTTGAAAATTTTTAACGACTTATTCTTCCATTGAATAGAATACTGTACTGTGTGCAGTGATTGCTTTTTTGAGTTTTCTTCCATAATTGGACAACTGGGTACCATTAATATTCACAGTACACTCATTATTCATTAACAAAATCAAATTCAAATCAAAACAAATGTGCAAATTAAGTAACCAGAATGCAAAAATGCATTGAGGTTTCGATGATATATGTTCTATTCCAAATAATGCCATGATGTCCCATATCTTTCAGTCACTGGTCAAAATTTCCCAAGAATTCCCAAGATCGTCATCTGGGGTTACGAGAGGTCAAAAAGCAAAATTTCCCAAGAATTCCCAAGATAGTCATCAGGGTCACCAAAGGACAAAAAGCAAAATATCCCAAGTATTCCCAAGGCCTAACGTTACAGTATAGCCTAGAGGCTATGCTAAATACTTGGCAAGGCCCTAAGTAACATTAGCCTAGGTCTAGCCTAGGCCTAGCTATAAGTATAAACCTAGCCCAGGCCTATGCACAGCTGGCCACAGAAATCTCTCTGTAAATACTACAAATTTAGATGATGGGTACCAACATTTGACAGGCAATAACTGCTTTGATTAGCCCTAGCCTAGGCCATAGCTATTACATTTACAGTAACCTACCTCTAATATCAGCCCATACATACTGTACTACAATTAGGCTAGCCTGTACTGTGGCAGTTAGGCTAGGACTTAGTCACAGGACTAGGACTTTGTCTAGGCCTAGCCCATAAACCTGGAACTCTGCATTAGATTTATGTACTGAGTCTAACGTTATTGTGTGTGTAGGCTAATGTTTGTTGTTGGTTCTGTAACAACACTTAGGCCTAGGCCTACGTTAAAACGTGATCTGCCTGGTAAATTTTCCACTAAAGTTACTCATGCTACTCTGAAGAGGAGCCATATTACAACAAACTGTGATATTCTGCTGTAATTTTTTATTATTCCTTTCTTGGTGCTATTTGTCCAATTCAGTTTACAGTCAAATCTAACCTAACGTTGGGCTACTCAGCCAGCTCAACAGACCCTTGGCAGGCAGGCTATGTGTGATAGTCTGTCACTGCACTCAGAAACTAGCTTTTAACACAAATTCTGATTGGTTGAAAGTGGATCTGTTTACACTGATCAACCAATGATATGGTAGCTTATTGAATGTCATGGATCTGCTGCAAACTATCTACTGATTGGTTTGTAACATCAACTTGTTGACAAAAATTTAATAAATATAACATAACAGCATAGATTACTGAGCTCAAAATAAATACACTATACAGTACTGTACAGACAAGTTAATACTGTAGTCTATTCTCTCAGTCTTTTGATATGTGGACTAAAGAATAATAAAGTTCGTGAAAGGACCTATTTACTCATTCAAAATTCGGATTATCAAGGAAAAAATCCATATTCCCATATTTACCAATGATTTTCCGTACTGAATATGGAAAATCCGTGCTGGTTGGGAGCTCTGTCTCAGGGTTTGACCCCCTGGTGACCCCAGATGACTTTTGACCCCCACAAAAATGATCACGTTCTTCCTCTAACTATAAGACATCTACATACAAAGTATGAAATTTATCCAAGCTTCCTACATCAAGATATCGTGTTTAACATGATTTCCAGAGTTTGACCCCCAGTGACCCCAGGTGACCTTTGACCTCCACCAAAAATGATAGGGGTTCTTCCTCTTACCATAATGCATCTACATACAACGTATGATGTTCATTCAAGCTTCCTACCTCAACATATTGTGTTAACAATGTTTTCATGGTTTGACCTAGGTGACACCAGGGGTGTCCTTTGACCTACACCAAAACAACAGGTTTCTTCCTCTCAATATGGGGCATCTATGTACCCACGTTTGAGAACTGTCAGAGCTTCCCTTCTTGAGATATCGTGTTGACTAAAGTTTTCAGAGTTTGACCCCTGTGAACCCAGATGACCTTTGACCTCCACCAAAAGTGAAAGGGTTTCTTCTTACCATAACGCATCTACATACAAAGTATGAAATTCACCCAAGCTTCCTACCTCAAGATATTGTGTTAACAATGTTTTCAGGGTTTGACCCCCGGTGACCTTTGAACTCCACCAAAAACAATAGCGTTCTTCCTCTCAGTATGGGGCATCCATGTACCAAGTTTGAGAACTGTCAGAGCTTCCTTTCTTGAGATATCGTGTTAACAAAGTTTTCAGGGTTTGACCCCAGGTGACCCCAGATGACCTTTGACCTCCACCAAAAATGATAGGGTTCTTCCTCTTACCATAACGCATCTGCACACTAACTATGAAACTCATTCAAGCTTCCTACCTCAAGATATTGTGTTCACAATGTTTTCAGGGTTTGACCTCAGGTGACCTTTGACCTCCACCAAAAACAATAGGGTTCTTCCTCTCAATATGGGGCATCCATGTACTACATTTGAGAACTGTCAGAGCTTTCTTTCTTGAGATATCATGTTAACAAGGTTTTCAGAGTTGACCCCCAGGTGACCCCAGGTGACCTTTGACCTCCACCAAAACAATGGGGTTCGTCCTCTCAATATGGGGCATCTATGTACCAAGTTTGAGGACTGTCAGAGCTTCCCTTCTTGAGATATCATGTTAACAAAGTTTTCAGGGTTTGACCCCCGGTGACCCCAGATGACCTTTGACCTCCACCAAAAATGATTGGGTTCTTCCTCTTACCATAACGCATCTACAAACTAAGTATGAAATTCATCCAAGCTTCCTACCTCAAGATATTGTGTTAACAATGTTTTCAGGGTTTGACCCCTGGTGACCCCAGGTGACCTTTGACCTCCACCAAAAACAATAGGGTTCTTCCTCTCAATATGGGGCATCTATGTACTAAGTTTGAGAACTGTCAGAGCTTCCTTCTTGAGATATCGTGTTAACGAAGTTTTCAGGGTTTGACCCGGTGACCCCAGATGACCTTTGACCTCCACCAAAAATGATAGGGTTCTTCCTCTTACGTTACGCATCTACATACAAAGTATGAAATTCATTCCAAGCTTCCTATCTCGAGATATTGTGTTAACAAGGTTTCAGGTTTTGACCCCCGGTGACCCCAGGTGACCTTTGACCCCCACCAAAAACAATAGGGTTCTTCTCTCAATATGGGGCATCTATGTACCAAGTTTTGAGGACTGTCAGAGCTTCCCTTCTTGAGATATCATGTTAACAAAGTTTTCAGGGTTTTGACCCCCGGTGACCCCAGATGACCTTTGACTCCACCAAAAATGATTGGGTAGGGTTCTTCCTCTTACCATAACGCATCTACAAACTAAGTATGAAATTCATCCATGCTTCGCTACCTCAAGATATTGTGTTAACAATGTTTCAAGGTTTGAACCACTGGTGACCCAGGTTGACCTTGACCTCCACCAAAAAAACAATAGGGTTCTTCCTCTAATATGGGGCATCTATGTACTAAGTTGAGAACTGTCAGAGCTTCCCTTCTTGAGATATCGTGTTAACGAAGTTTTCAGGGTTTGACCCAGGTGACCCCAGATGACTCTTGACCTCCACCAAAATGATAGGGTTCTTCCTCTTACATAACGCATCTGCACACTAACTATGAAAACTCATTCAAGCTTCCTACCTCAAGATATTGTGTTCACAATGTTTCAGGTTTGACTCAGGTGACCTTTGACCTCCACCAAAAACAATAGGGTTCTTCCTCTCAATATGGGGCATCCATGTACTACATTTGAGAACTGTCAGAGCTTTCTTTCTTGGAGATATCATGTTAACAAGTTTTCAGAGTTTGACTCCCGGTGACCCAGGTGACCTTTGACCGCCACCAAAAACAATGGGTTCTTCCTCTCAATATGGGGCATCTATGTACCAAGTTTGAGGACTGTCAGAGCTTCCCTTCTTGAGATATCATGTTACAAAGTTTTTCAGGTTTAGAGACCCGGTGACCCCAGATGACCTTTGGACCTCCTATATCACCAAAAATGATTGGGTCTTCCTCTTACCATAACGCATCTACAAACTAAGTATGAAATTCATCCAAGCTTCCTACCTCAAGATATTGTGTTAACAATGTTTTCAGGGTTTGACCCCTGGTTGACCCAGGTGGGACACCTTTGACGCTCCACCAAAAACAATAGGGTTCTTCCTCTCAATATGGGGCATCTATGTACTAAGTTTGAGAACTGTCAGAGCTTCCCTTCTTGAGATATCGTGTTAACGAAGTTTTCAGGGTTTGAAAGCCATCCCCCGTGACCCCAGATGACCTTGGACCCTCCACCAAAATGATAGGTTCTTACTCTTAACTCATCGGAGTTACGCATCTACATACAAAGTATGAATTCATCAAGCTTCCTATCTCGAGATATTGTGTTAACAAGGTTTTTCAGGTTTTGACCCCCGGTGACCCCAGGTGACCTTTGACCCCCCCAAAAACGCATAAAAAAATAGGGTTTCTTCCTCTCAATATGGGGAATCTATGTACCAAGTTTGAGGACTGTCAGAGCTTCGCATTCTTGAGATATCATGTTAACAAAGTTTTCAGGGTCTAGACCCCCGGTGACCCCAGATGACCTTTGACCTCCACCAAAAATGATTGGGTCTTCCTCTTACCCATAACGCATCTACAAACTAAGTATGAAATTCATCCAAGCTTCCTACCTCAAGATATTGTGTTAACAATGTTTTCAAGGTTTGACCCCTGGTGACCCCAGGTGACCTTTGACCTCACCAAAAACAATAGGGTTTCTTCCTCTCAATATGGGGCATACATAATCTATGTACTAAGTTGAGAAGGTCAGAGCTTCCCTTTCTTGAGATATCGTGTTAACGAAGTTTTCAGGTTTGACCCCAGGGGACCCCAGATTGACCTTTGACCTCCACCAACAATGATAGGGGTTCTTCCTCTTAACCGTACGCTACGCATCTACATACAAGTATGAAATTCATTCAAGCTTCCTATCTCGAGATTTGTGTTGTAACAAGGTTTTCAGGTTTTGACCCCCGGGACCCCAGGGTGACCTTTGACCCCCACCAAAAAACAAATAGGGTTCTTCCTCCTTCAATAGGGAAATCTAGCTGGTATACCAAGTTTGAAGTTTGAAAACTGTCAGAGTTTCCCTTCCTGAGATATCGTGTTAACGAGCAAAGTGTCACAAACACACACACACACACACACACACACACACACACACACACGCACACACACACATACATACACACGCCATCATGACTGCATAGGTTTCTCTTTTCATCGAAACCAAAAATTAGCAGGCTTTCTTCCAACAGACCAGGGGGTAGCTATGACCCCAACCAGCAATATTTATCTCACCCCCCCCCCCCCCCCCCCCCCGTGCCCCCCGAACATTCCTACAGTAAAAGTATAAGTTTTGATTGTTAAAATTTGAATTGTCACGAATGATGTCCAGGTGTAGAACTAAAAGAGAAATATTGTATTTACATGGCACAAACATAAAAGGCTTTTCTATCATTTCATTATTAAATTATTCAGTCTCACCACAAAGCCCTAGCAAAAAGTTTTTCTTCCCAAAATGTTACTCAAAACAAGACTTATGAAAGTAGTATCTTTTACAAATGTGAAAATGTTGGGTGAACAAATTTCCATGAGAACAAAATATCTTATTTTGAACTGCACCTCATTCTAATAGCCATAAATCATGGTTTTAAATTGACAAAAATTTTCTGTATCACAGATGCAATAATTTCCCTTGATTATACAATCATCTAAAATCTCTTTAAGATGCTCACCATTTTGCATATGATCTACCTTTCACTGACAAAAATGTTGGCAGCACCCAAACCAAGGATGGTCTTATAACTAAAGAAAAACCTGGAAAAAACCCGAATTAGAGTGGCAGTACTTGCCCTTCTGCATTTGAAATGGTTTTTTAGACCATTACCTTCCTGGAAGTTCCTTCAATGCTCTCTCATAAATCATGTTAAGGGATGTAACTGGGCCATCATTTTTGTGCTCTATGTAGCGAAGCCAGCACTTTACTGAATACGGATTCCTGAGGATTTCTTCTTCATATGGCAGATCATCCTCCTCCTAAAAATCAATTGCATGAAGACATCTTTGCAACTTTATGATAGGTCTTTGACACCGACAAATACTATCTTCAAGAACACCCACATTACTTCATTAGGAAATATATTAACAAGTAACAGAAGTCCTGGTATCACCATCTACAAATAATTGTATAGAATTCATTGGCCAAAGAATGAATGGCCATTGCGGCCACTACTATATTAAAAACAGTAAGACATAATGTTAAAAGGCTTACCAAGGAGCAAATTGTGTTCACATTGCATCAACTTAGCAGTTAAAAAAGAAAATATGTTCTCATCACTTTTAGGCCATTCAGTCTCAGCAATAACTTCTGGCCCCAATAGTTTTTTCTTCCCAAAAATAATTACATGTAACCACTAGTTATGAATGCTTTTAGAAAAACAGAGAAAATTTTGATGAACAAATTAGTCATAAGCTACATGCGTATTTAAACTTTCATTCTATGTACAGCCTTACCTGTATATATTTCCTGAAAATAAAGTTACCCAGCTGCCCTAATGTTGAACTGCCCATATTCTACACACATGAATGATAGTTTAAAGGTTACAAAAAGTTTCCTGTGTCATAACTGCAACAAATTCTCTGACACTTCAGTGTGGAACTATTACAAGGAATATCCACAGAGCAGCTAACATGGTTTTATATTGGCTGATTAAAATTTTTTAATATTTGAAGCTTCATTAATTCAAGCATAAAGTAGTGTAATCATAATACACCTTAAAACATGTAAAGTGCTCTTATCATACTGGAACTCAGATTGATTTTGTTAATTTATTTTCTCTTCCTTATTCTGAGCATTCATCTGTTTACACAAATAAGAAATGCCAAGATTCACTTTCCAATTTCTATTCAGTCAGTCTACTCCTTATAAGTTCTCTTCTATTCTAGAGCATTAAACTGAAAAGCAGTCAAGTGATTACTTACAAACATAACCTTCTTTCCACCTATTTCAGGCTTTTTAGGAAGAGTTTGGGTGGATATGAGAGATACAACTGACATCAATCAATACAGCAAGAAACAGGTTACCACTCAACTGCGTTCTGCAAGAAAAGGTATAGACCTATTGTAAACATGAGATAGAACTTAACTTGTGCATTGACATATGTGAAGAGATTATTACATTAACTTAAAAACAAAATTTCAACCCTTTCGCTACCACACACTGTATACTGACCTCACTTCTCTCGCCCTGGCAAATTAGGCAATTACCCTTCAGAATGAAAGGTTATTGTAATTCCTAAATAACTCTTTCGACATACCTTCTATAAAAAAGTTTTGTACATAAAAGTTGTTTCAGAAATACCTAGCCGAACGGGACATTCTGTAGCCCTAATGGTAACATCAGGCTCTTGTTTCACTGTTCAATTGTTTCAGACTTATCTCACAGTTCACTTGATTCACTTAAAAAGTCATCACTTTCACTTTCCACACCATGTCATGGCTCGATTCATTTTCAGAATCAAACTCTAAGCTGGAAGCTATCGTTATGGCTTCACGTGAGGCCATTATAATCCTAACTTCACTTGATTTTTCGTCCCAAATCTCAATCGTGAACGTATATCATGTGACATACCAACATGATCTATTACTGTGTTTTCTGTATGATAGAATGCAACTGGGAAATAGAGGGGGGTATGCAAGTACGTTTCAGGTCCAAAATAAAAATGACTATCAGCGTAGTCGCCGATCGGCCACCCATTGGTCTGTACATTGAGTTTGTGTTTGTCGCCGATGCTGCGACAATGGTAGCAAAAGGGTTAACATCCCATGGAGTGACCGAACCGACATTACATAAGTAATAACATTATTTTAACTGTTTTACTGTTATTTTTCCAGGACAGATATTGCATTTGGAGCACTAGGCTTTCTTAGTGCCCAGCATGGGAGGTGTTACTTTAGCCCAGGAGATCTGACTGAAAATGTAATTTATTCTTATCCTGTCTGACCGGATTAGAGAGTGAGGAGATTACCATTTAATGACGGATAATAAGACTTCAGGGCCTCCAATTCTTTTGTCTAATACATTACTTACAACTTCTACTTCCTGTCCTAGCCAACCCTTGTCAATGACTCTAGTACCCTGCCAAAAGGATCACTGGGAACAATCACTGGATATGTAGCATGCTGCCAACAGTCTAGTAAGCGCCAATTGTTTTAACATTCAAAATGACTGCTTCTCGCGACATACCTAACGATCCTGGTATTAATAAAAGTACTGCTTATGATATTTGTAAATGTGGAAAAAAGGAATGAGATTATATATAACAGTTGAGTTTTCATCAATTTGTGCATTATTTTGCAACTTGAAGGTGGTGTTTTCTCGTTCAAAATGACACACTGAATAACAATGTGGTATTTTTAAAAGGGCCAAAAAGGTGCAAATTAATTTGCGACTGAAACGACTGGCAATGTAAAAGAAATGGGCAAATTTTCCTGTGCTGATCTTCAAGATGTAGCAGACGACATGAACCTTTGTGCTTAGTTTCTTTAACCTTTATAAACCTATTACCAGTGTTCTCCACTAGCTGTTTTGTTAGGGTGCAGCACCTGGACAAAATCTGCAGAGGTTGCTGAGCACCTAGACAAAAACATGTACCACCTGGACAAAAAGTTGAACCACCCAGACAAAAATTATCAATTCAAAACCTTAAAACAGAGCAAATAGTAATGATTTTGTGAACACTGAGTAATGATAATCAGAAATGTACTTAGCCTTTATGAAAGAAGGCCATAATAAAATTTATCGTCTAGCCTACTTTACTTTTAAGCAAACACTTTTCAGAGACAGCACCCCCTCTCTTTATATACAGTGATCACTATTAATCTTGAACCTTTGGAGCACCCTGAACAAAAATTAAATCAGTGGACAACACTGTATTACATCTGGAAGATAACTACAAAAAGGGGTTACTGTCGGCAACTAGCTACTGTAGGTTCAAAGAAAGTGTGGCAGATGTGTCTCCTGTTAAAGTAACACCTCCGTGGTACCAGGCCCATAGCCAGACAAGGTAGTGAAGGGGGTGAAATAGCTTCCGGGAGGGGCACAAAAATTTTCAGGGGGTCGGTTTATACTACCGGAAAGCCCAAAGGCTTAGTGATTCCTTGCTGAAAGGGAGGGTACTTTGTTACATCAAGATTCATCCCTCGAATTTATACTTCTGTGCACCATTTTTTATGATGTGTTCACAACTGGACCTCACATGACCTTTGAACCCCACCAAAACTTGAAAAAAAATGAAAAAACAAAAAGCATGCCTTACCGCTTACAAGGGATTTGTCTGTGCTTCCTCTCTTGTATATAATGTCATGCATATAGTTTCAGTTTTTGACCTCTGGTGACCTCAAATGACTTATGAGCTCCACCAAAAACAACAGGGTTTATCCTCTTAACATGACAAATTTATATACAAATTCTGAAAAGCGTCATTTAGGCCAAGTAAAAAAATATATATGTTTCCCGTCAGGTTTTTGCAAAAAAAGGAGGAGGCGGGGCTTTTTATTTTTTATTTTTTTTTCCAAGATGGCTGAAACAGACTTTCCCGCAATGCAAATTACATCATTTTAAAAGATATGTACAAATGTAACTCGTTGACACACAAAAGTGATTGTAAAACTTTGTTTCATTTTGTTTATACCAGTGTAGAAGAACTTCTTTAACACCCTTGAAATTCAACGTATACTTCCAGCATACAACCAGCATACGCACTTATATTGTCTTGTAGTGCATGGTGTCCCTTGAGTGAGTTCTATATAAAAAATTTGTTTCACACCCTCAAAGAAAAAATAAACTTTAAAATGAAACTTTTTGAAGTTTAAACAAGAACTTGTCTAAATGTACACAGGTCCTTGGATGAAAAAGACGTCCAATGAGGCTTAAGCAAAACCGTAACACCAGAGGGAGACTTGTATTTAGGATAGTTTTGAAAAAAAAAGGGGGGCCAATCCTTTAGAGATGTGGCAAGTGATCACTTACAATAGAACTACAAGTCATGTTGCTGACGTTGAAAGCATTTCATCGCGCTTACAGTGTTTGGAGATGAAACGTTACACAGAGAGTGATATGAGTGTACGTACTAACAGTAGTATGTAGTATAGGCTGCGGAGCCTAGCACATTGTCTAACTTGGACGTAGGTTGAAATCCACAGTAATGCGGCAAGACCTTACGAGTGTTCCGCAGGTATTATTTTCGGTAGATTATTCGAAATAGTGTTTCTTTTTTTCTCGCATTTATCAGTAGATAAAAAATAAAAAAACATATTTCATATGGCGGCGCCGAAAAAGGAAGCGGGCGTGGGGACGAGAAACAATATATTTTTTACTTACTTGGCCTTATCCAAGTTTCCTGAGTCCTCGAGGCTCATAGATTTCTTGGACTGCCAGATTGGAAAGTTTGCTCCTGCACGGGGGATTTTTCCCTGCCGCCAAAAAATATGAATTGCCAGCATGAAATGTCCAGCCGCCGCAGGTAACAACTAACAACTGCAACCGCGCAAACTTGTTGCGTTAGCAACCAAGCAAGTTGGCTGGAAAGGCAATTTCCCGCCTCTAGGAAGGTAGTTTGGCTTAATTTTTTGGTATGTCCGGCTAGTCCTCAGTAAAGACTGTGGCGTCGCTACAGCTCTCTATACACAAGTCTTACATCCGACCATTGAAATAGCGGGTGCAATAGTCAGTCTGTGTAATGGTTTGAATTTCTGTCTCCACAGCAAACTCTTCCCGAAAAATCCTAATTTACAACAAGAATTTCTTCTCCAGATCTACAAGAGTATTGCAGCTGTTCTGGATCACAGAGAATTTCCGGAAAGTGCCAGAAAATATGAAAGAAATCAGCAACTTTTCGCTCTTGTAAAATTTTACTGTGTGACTTTTTGGAACTTTGTTTACAACAGTATATGCTAATAGGACAACGTCGTTACGTCAGTATAGAATGCCGCAGAGGCAGTTGCCATGTGTATGCAAGGAACTACAGTAATCAAAATGTTGTGCGGACATCCACAATGTTACGCAAACGGCATTCAGATGTCAACAAATATTTTCAGCGCCTAACAGTAATTGTTAAGAAGCGGCCAAGTTGATGATTTTATTTCAAATTTTCGGAACTTTTCCGAGGTTTAAAGTGATAAAAAGCAACTGCAATATAAGTGTGAGACATGGAAAGGAAAAGTTGTGGTACTTTATTAAGACTTTACTGTAGGTCCTAACTTTGCAATAAGAAGAAAATCAATTTCGACCAGCACTGTGCTGGTCGAAGACCCAGGGTTTTCAATGAGTCGGAGTAAGGACCGTGTATAGGGAGCTATTGGCGACCGGCTATACACGGGCCTTTACTGAGGACTAGTTCCGTGCCAACTGATGGTGGCGCTCCTCTTAGATAGTATCGGCCACGCAATTCTCTTGGCCATTATTAATATCCCCCGCACACCATTGCAAGCTTTCCAATCTGGTATGACTGTATGAGGCAAAGTTATTAAGTGGGACAATAGCAACTACTAAATGAAAAGATGGCTAAGATTTTTCTTATAATAATAACAATTTTTCGCCAAAAGCGGGGCTACCACACTCATGAAATTTGAACATGGCATTATTAACGTTACTAGTATTAGGCTAGGCTAGGTAACGTTCCTTCACTATATGATCAGGTTGGGGCTGCAGACTAGCCTATCCCTAAATACACAACACAGGCTGGCATATTCGCTTTTTAATGTTAGGCATTAGTAGGGCCACCGATTTTCCGCGATCACGGAAATTGTCACGGAATCGCGGAATTTTACTTTTTTCACGGAAAATCACGGAACTTCAAAAATCTCTCAGAATGCTAAAGAAGTCTGCAATCAAGAGGGCAACCATAAAAATAACAAGTTTAAAATCTGTATGTTAATATGGATGGCTCTAGCAGACTACAATCTGACAGAAAACTGTTTGAAATTCACCCCCTCCGATGCTTACTGTATGTGGGACCAGGTGCGAGTTGCGCATTTACTAGACTTCGGTCAGGTCTATGTGCTCAGTCTTGCAAAGTTTTCCCGCGATCCCGTTGCCTGTAGCTCGATCTTGTTTATACTTGTATCATGTACTGTATGTATGTATACTATGCATGGAGTGCGTCATAATAAACTGGTTGCGACACTTACTCAATTTCATGCTTTGCTCCTGTTGTTACGTTCATGAGCGAACGATCATAATGTTCTAACTGACAAGTTACACTTTCACATTGTGGAATAAATATCGGATTTAGTACCTGCATCTCATTTGGATATAATTTTTATACGATCTTTTACTATGTAAGAGAAGAAGGACCCACCACTCAAACATCGTAAGTCAAGTTTGTAGGTTTTTCTCCATTACCTATATGTGTAGCGGCCTAGACGTTAGGCTGGTGAATGGATTTTAGTCTGGTTAGGCTGCACTGGCCTAACACACTAATCAATGCAAAACAGAAAGTCACGGATTTGGCAAATTGCTTGCACGGATTTTCACGGAATTTGAAATTGCTGTAACGGAATTTGACTCTTTTTTTCACGGAAAATCGGTGGCCCTACATTAGGCCGAGGCCTGTTCCCACCTGGGCTTAACTTAGGCCTAACGAAGCGTGCCCAAAAGGACATCAGTCCTTCCCTACGACCCACCTTCTGAATCTAATGTTAGACTTGACGTCTTAACGTTAATGTAATACTGCTTAGGTGGATCTCCGTGATGACATTTATCCGAGGTGGTACTTCTTCTTCTAGTCCCACTGGAAGCAAGTTCAGCCCTTTTCGCTTTATTCTACTTAACGGTGGTCAAATCGTTACACCTCACAATCACACCTGGGGACATGCTAAAACGAATGCCAACGAATGCCTATATGCTATCATAGAAAAATGCGAATGCCAATTGACTTTGTGTTGCGCACAGTTATATACGGAAGGTTAGAAAAGACATCGCGGTGATCATGGCATAGAGATATTATTTTTAGGCCGACGCTCAGACGCTCACTGCCTCTTGCCGTATCTGACTTCTGATACGTTAGCAAAAATATTATGACGCGCTATTTAGGTGCGTTCCTTTCGTCGACATTCGAATATAGATATAGGCTACATAAATTATTTCAGCAGAAAACAGCTGAAAACTGCAACTTTCTTCAGAATTATAGCTCCATTGTATGTCTTGAATGGAATTAATTCAACGAACAAATGTAAACTTGCGAACTTCAAAACAGCATTCGCAGGATGGAAACCGCGAGTATGATATTTGACATTCTGCGACTGGGCATTCGAGCATTTACACAGCAGAGCAGATCAACACCAAGAAAGCAAACATATCAGGTTTCTGAATATGATGCATTACCTCAATGTAAGGTCAAACTGACGTTCGACAGTGGGACTTGAGTAATGATGGCATTCAAGATCGGACATAGAGCAGGCATATCAGCATTAACATGTACTGGTATTCGTTGGCACTCGTGTATATTGGCATTCCTAACATTGGCATTCTCTCATTGCATTGAACATGATCGCATCGGCAATGGCATTCGGGTAGACATCAGATACACCATTTAATTGTCAATGAGCTTTGAGATTTGCTCATTGGCATTCGTATATAATAGATTTGCTAATGGCATTCGCTTATTGCGATGTGCGCGCTCGGGGTTACTGGAAGTGGTAGACATAATGTTTTTGC
>JAIZAY010001556.1:0-14321 GCA_029531755.1 Holothuria leucospilota | reverse complement strand
CTACAGACGGTTATGAAATAAAGAAAACTCCTAGAAGAAATGTAGTGGAGCTGATAAAACAGCGCATTACCTAATACCGTGCGTCCACAATGGAAAAGCCTTTCAGGAAACCCAAATCACGCTTTAAGCCGCGCTTATGGGTTCCGAGCTTGAGCATCTATTGCATTTCCCTCCTTTTCCTGCAAACAAGGGCGTGGATCCATCTCCAAAATGGGGGGGGGGGACTTTTCACCATTTGCGAATAGCCGTCCTCCTTGGCGGGGTAGGGGCTCTAAGGGAGGGTGGTGTCTCCATTCCATCGTTTGGAAAAGTTGCTTACAAAAGGTTAGGCTGGAAAAGGCAAAATAGTGCTAACGTTTGGTGCTAAATTTAAATTGGGTATATATATCACCAGAATTTTTTACTTTTCTCTAGGAAAATTTTCATCTTCTTACTTTAGATGAATTTTGTTTAACTTAGTTCTTTGGGGTTAAATTAATACCACACTGTGAAGTATGTGGAGAAGCAGTAAATACGTTAAGACTACATATACCATTGAGCCAGTTTCGTATATACATGAATTTGCCAGGGAACTATTTTGGGACCATACTACATTATCTTGGAGACCGACTCCCCACTGAACATAGTTTTTATGTTCCAAAATTTTCTAAGGATAATTACAGTTTACAGGACTGTAGTAACAATCATAGGCGTACGGGACTCTTCCAAATTTGGGGATAGAAAATCTTGTGAGATGCCTGAATCTCAAAAACTATGCCTAAAATTCGTTGGCAGTTCAGGTTGCAATAAAATAGACCACCTAAACACATTACATTCGAGCCGCCGAGCACCCAGAAAATTTTTGCCACTCTTTGGGGCATTCGATCAAAAATTTGGAAACTCAGTAGAAAAAATTCGGGCAATCTTTGTCAATTCCAAGATTTTCAAATGTTTTTCATGTCTGGTTCACTGTATACAAAGGCATAATTAACTGGGACTCCACTAAACCGCTACTATGCGCTGCGAAAACGCAGCGAAAAATTTTTGCACATTTTTGGGGGCATTCGATCAAGAAAATATCGGGAACTCAGGTTAGAAAACATTGGGGCATCTTTTCAACTTCAAATAGTTGTTTGATATGGCTTGTCTAATTGTTTACAAAAGCATATTGAACTGGATTTCGAGACCGGCTTTTTGGCGCGCAGAGACCGACCTTTGATTTTTTCACTGAAGCCACCCCCTTCTGTAATTTACGCCCCTGTCCATTTAGCATGTATTACTGCATATTTAATAAAATTTAGGATAATGGAAGTGATTCAGGACTGTGCAATGTCAGAGTTTTATCAAAAGTCTGATAGAGGTGATACTAGTACCAATCTTTTTATTATTTCACTGTGGTACACCTTGTCTTTTCATAGTAAGTCACAACTCTCAACGAACCTTTCCCAATATTTTACTTCAACTCCAGCATAAATTAGTTTTTAGGAGCTCTTTAGTAAATAGGTTACGGATGCGAGTGGAATTTCTCGTGGCACAGAACCGAACGTGCTAAACTTACAGGGGTAGCAACGGCATTTTTACCGTCGGCGTTAGCAATTTTTAAGTGACTTTACTATTTTGTCTCTTATTTCGGGCAATGAGTAAAGACCACAAACATGGAAATGGGGTAGGGCCACCTCCCCTGTGAAAAAAAAGGAAATTAGAAGGTGTCTAGATGGCAAATGGTGCAATATTTGGGCACAATTTTGCTTTTAAAATGTAGTGTCAGTTTGTAATCTACTGTTATATTATCTTCTTCACAGTTTTAGTTTTCATCATTTTTCATCATTTTGAAAAAGTGAGGGGGACTTTTTGGAGATTTTCCCCCTTCCAAAAAATGAGGGGGACGCGTCTTCTCGTCCCCCCATGATCCACGCCCATGCCTGCAAAAAAACGTAATAAAATCCTGAACCTATGTTATCTATACTGTGATCAGGCAGGTTGAAGTGTTCAGACACAGGGTAACCCCTCGAGTTGTCACGGATAGTCTTTTTACTGTTTTATGGAAGTTGAACCTGAATCGGAAGTGGTTAGAAGTTTCACCAACGTAATTACCATAGGGACATCTGTCACAGGACAAAAGATATAATACGTAAGGCGAGTCACGAGTGAGTATGGATGGTTTGATAATGACATTGGCTCCCGGTGGTTGGAAGTTGGGTTCATAGTTGATAATATTGCAAATCTGACAAAGGGGTCTCAGACACTTCCTATTACCTGTGGGTGGTTTTATCAGCAACACTACATTTCTTCTAGAAGTTATCGCGCGAGTAGGCGTTAGTTTATACATATGCACAATTTTACTCTCACACTGGATGGCGCCCACGCCCCTTACCTCCATTGTAGTCGCGCGCTCTTTTTCTTTATTACGTAAGTATCTGCAGCGTTTCTCAACATTGTGTCAACGCTTTTGTTTTGTTTCCATCTGTCATATATTATGTCATTAGCCACTGAAGAAGACCCCAAGTGGGGTAGAAATATATGGCTGCTTATTAAAACATTAGTACTTCATTTTGAATGTCCATCTTCCGTTTGGGATCGTTCTTTAATTTATATATATGTATATACATCATTGGCCACAAGTCTCCTAAATAGTCAATTTGACTGGCTTTATGTAGGGCTAAATGAAGAAGGCACAAACCTGAAGTCCGGAGGTCACATTTGAATCGTCTCTGTATTTTCAAGCCGGGTCTGACATATGCAAATAAGCACAGGAATGTATAAATGTATCACCAATTACCACACGTAAGTTCTCTGAAGATGCAAAAGTTAACTCTATTTCTTCTTGGGCACTGCTTTCCGAAAGGATTTATCTATTACTTATCACATGTTACCCACGAAAATAGGCATGTTTTATTTAAATACATTTGAAAAGTACGCTCTACCAACTGTTCCGATAGCTCAGTTGGTAGAGCTTACTGCACGTTGAGCAGTAGGTCGTTGGTTCAAACCCGGCTCTGACCTCAGTTTTTCATCATTTGGTGGTATCGTCTTTCTTACTAAGGCAAAGGTTGCCAATGTTAGACGCATATTCCACAAGTTAATAAACTATGCGACTGTGTCCGCTTCCCACCATTCTTTAGTTTATATATATTTATACATATATATATATATATATATATAATATATATATATATATACATATATAATAACACATGTATACTATATATATATATATATATATATATATATATATATATATATATATATATATAGATATATATATATATTATATATATTATTACATATATATGTTTATATAGCAAAACATGATGTCATTACAACAGTTGCGACGGTAATGGTTAAATTTTTCCAGGTTACTTATCTTTGGGACTAATCTATGGTGGGATACTCCAAAGTGACCTGAAGTCCATGAGTTAAGGAGGGGTCAAAAAGGGTCGGTTTCGCAATGGTGTTGTTGTATGCAATTCAATAAACCCTCTTTACTCGACATGTGCAATTGACCCATTACAATGTGGACTTCTGATGAGGTAACTGTACCACATATGGTTTCGCGGTTGCTACAGTACAACAATACAATCTTTTGTAATCAGTATAACTTCCGGGTTTGTAAAGAAATACTAACAACATTTAATGCACCATGGTTATCGTCAGAGGTAAAATCCTATATGCGTGCACCATCAGTGACCACCACAACATTTATTCGTCGTTGTTATATTTCCCTTCGCTGGTTACATAACAAGGCAAAATCTGTCTAATCGTTAGGTGTGCAGACATTTTTTTTTGGAAGGCACATCAGTACATCCTGAGTAATTCATTGTGATTATAGTCCTTAACACGTTGCGTGTGAATAAGGGCCATAAAATTCCATTATAAGTAGGGTACACCAGGTATGGAATGAACTAAACAAATGATGTTTGGTTATTAAGCTTAACTTGCCCAACGTCAGGAATCTATTCGGTTTCATGGAGACCATATTGCACTAAACTTGAAGATCCTTCTATCAATTCAGCCTATATCAGCAATTCATGCAGATATTGCAGGAGACACTCATGAATATAAGCCAAGTGAGAGAGGATCATATTTCAAAACCATCATGCCAAACTAGACGATAGAACGGATACTGAGTACTTTCAAGGAATGTTTCCACGTACACTTAACACTTCATGGTTTCAACCGATTAATATGCACACTTGTTTAGTGCATTTAGTCTTACTGAAAAATGCCTGAAAGATAATTTTTCTCCACTCATACCTGAACAGTCACAGTGTTGGACAAAATCTTTAGGCCATTGAACCTCTAACGTAGGCACTTGCCTTATACTGAAAGACCTCCAAGAAAAACATTTGTCTAACACTTAAGCGTGCTACCATTTTTTTTTTTTTTGAAGGCACATCAGCACATCATTAGTATTTCATTGTTATTATAGTCACGTTGCATCTGAATAAGGGCCATAAAATTCCATTATAACTAGGATATATTATGCATGGAATGAAGGAAATAGTTGATAATTTAGTAATTAAGATCAATTTATTCAAAGTCAGGAAGCTACTCGGTTTCATGGAGACCATATTACACTAAAATTGAAGATCCTTCTATCAATTTAGTCAGTATCAGCAGTTCACGCAGATATTGTAGGAGACACTAGCATATTTCAAAACCATCCTGCCAAAGTGGTAAATGACAATGGGGATTTGAGAATGTGTAGTGATGATGTCATACGGCAAAGGTCCGATATCAAAGGTCAAATAGCTTAATATTTTGCCAATATTTGCTTAGCGGTGTGTAACAAAAAGTAAAAAAAAAAAATATGATATTTAAGAACAATACGAAACGTTTTAGACAGTGTTTTATTTTAAATGCTAAGGTTGGAGGTCAAAGGTTACATAAAGGTCAATGGTAATGGCCTACTTTTGTGGAAAGTTGTATGATTCGTACTCTGAAGTCCGATCAAGTTCGTTCAAACTAGGTGGGTTAGTATCTGGTCATGACACTTCTGCATGTGTAACTAATGGCGTATAGGTCAGAGGTGAAGGGTAAAAGGTCAAATACCTAAAATTGTCCTTTAGCCCATGTCTCGTGAATATGTGAAAGTTACGTTTCAAAGTCTACAAATATGTAAAGAATTTGAGGAAAGTAGGATTTATAAACTCCATGAATTGCCTCCTTTTCTCAAATAAGATGTTTTCGTCACTTTTACTTTAACGTAGGTAACAAAATAAAATAAGAAGTAACTCGTTTAATAAAGTCACTCTTATTGTAAAAACGGATTTTGTTTTCTGTATTTCACAAAATTAATCGATGAAGATATAATGAAACCTTGGAGAGGCTTTGTGTGATGTGACAGAGAGGTTTTTAACGGTACTGTGGACGTAATTTTTGAAGACGATCATGCAGATGGCGTGAAGTTGTGTTGATCTACATATCTTTCAGAAAATGTTCCAAGCGTTACAGTTAACATGGCAGATATAAGTCAAGCGATCGAAAGTTGGCCTGATATGAGAAAGAATAAGTAGCAGACCATTATACAAAATTTATCGAAGAAAAAGGAGTACCGTCACACTCACACATATTAGATAATGCGAGGGATTTTGCCTAATATTTGCAAAACAAATACACTACAGCATATCAATCGTTACCAATCTGAGATAAATATAAATTGCTCTCGTCACAGTGATTATTGTTGAATAATGGATACATCTGCCTTAAAAAAGACTATGACACGGAGAGAGATGTACCTACGCAGAAAAATATTATCCAGATGAAGAACGCTATGGAACCGCCCTTAGCGAAAAATAGGCTAATAGTACCCAGCCACAAGGCTGTGACATCCGGACTCGGACTCGAATCCGGACTAGAGTTCGTTTTTCGCAGGAGTCGGAATTGGCCCAGAATGGGAGATCAACGAATCGGAATTGGCCCGAATGAGCTCAGCTGGACTGGGACTCGTACTCGGGGCCAATTCCAGTGGAGTCTACACAAATAAAAGTTTCACTAATGTTTCCGAGGCAACATTATTATTGGCGCAGAATTAACAAGTAAATGGTCACATACAATCGACTAAATTACAGGCTGCATGGGTCAGCCAGGGTATGATGAAAAGTGCACGTTTTCATCACAAGTGTAATTGTAAATAGTACAAAAAGCATCTGTATGGGGCGCTTCATTGTCAAATGGCCGGACTTGGAATTGGAAACCCTGGAATCGGAACTGGCTCGGAATCGGAGGGTACTGGACTCGGATTTGGCCCGGAATGTTAGCCACTAGAATGGGAGATGGCCCGAATTGGATTAGGTGGACTCGGTTACAGCTCTGTGCAGCCAGAATCAGACCAACGCATCTTTTAAGTGGACTCCATTATTAAGTTCTGAATGCTCTTTCTCTTAAATGAGCGATAAGAAATCTTTTAAATTCCAAGGCAAGAGGGTACATCGATCCCCTACGCACTGTCTAGACTCGAGTGTGTAACAAGCTCTCGATGATGCCAACTGCATGGACAGGAAAGCCCATTCAAGGCTAATCGTTTATGGCCATGTCATTGCACGGTAGTTCTCACTGAAATTTGGTTATTGCCACTATGTCGTGTGTGTGCTGAGTTGAATACACTTCTAGGTTTGGGTTGTCAATGCAGTTACGTTGTCAAAGTCTAAGTTAAATGAAAAATTGACCTTTAACCTACATTCAACCTTTTGCCTAAACACCAAGCAACCAAAAAGCACCGTTGTTAGATTTTTGCAATTGACCTTTACATTTTATAGGGTTTAATCAATTTTCCTCTCACTGATAGTGCTGCAACACACTATCATCTCCATAAATATTACATGTTGGGAGACGAGATCATGTATACATAAACATAATTTGGCCTATCCCCATTGCACAATCAATCCCCCAAACCTACGGCTGACCAAAACGGAGGTATCACACCACCGCCTCCTACTCCCACAAGAAAAAAAAACAGGCAAAAAAAAAGGAGGCATATGGAAAAGTTTAACAGGCAGTGTGCAACACTCAACTCATTTAATGATTTTTCAACGCATTTAATGATACATTTTGTAAATGTTAATCCCAGTTAAGGTCCAAACATTTAATGTAGCAATGCTTCATTCCATTTTCCCGAAACTTTGAACTAAAAGTCTGTCTTCTTGTCTCCGACTTCTCCCTTCAAAGTTTCCGACATCATCAAAAGCAAGACGCAAATCTTTATGAGGTGACGAGTTTCTCCTGTTAAGCTCTTAGTCTTCATACCGCGAAGTTACATATGTGTAAACTAGTTTCTTAAACATTCAAGTTATATGCTTTAAGAAGTGACGTTGTTCCTGACCAAATCAAAATCGCACCTGCCATTACAGTGTTTAAAGCTGATAGCAGTCTTCATTGTCAAATTACAAATTCATCTCTGTTCTTCAGACTCTCTAGGAAACCCTTGAAAGACTATAATATACCTTATGCATATGACGTCACAATACAGAAAGTGCAACGTCCAATGGAGGCAGGAGCGTATCATTGCAGCTTACACCAACAAATGCTGAACGTTGATTTGTGTACTGGTCGGACACGCGTGTAGTCTTTTACGAGAGCGGGCGAAGTCTGCGTAGTGCGTGCAGACCGACTGCAGTGGTTAAGTGGTTAGAGCATCCGACTCGCAGCCGGAAGGTCTAGGATTCAAATCCTGGCCGGGTCATACCAAAGACTTTTAAAATGGAACCTACTGCCTTTGTGCTTGGTGCTCAGTATAAACAATGGAGTAGGGAAAACAAGCCAGTGAGCCACAACTGGAAAAAATTCGGTGGTCGTCTCGACTTAACCAATTGGTTGGAAACTGGGACGTTAAATCTCATCTAACCAAACCTAACCTTCATTGTTTGGCATCCAATATGAAGTCTCGTGACGTCAGTGCATAAGGTCTATAGGTTCCTTTACTTTTTCTTAAAGCCTTATGTACTCTCATTGTGATTGGGTTGCTTAAAACTGTTCACCTTTCGGGACAAATTTAAAAGTTGTTGATTACATCATCACAGGTCTTAATTGTAAGTAGTGTGCGACTGGGATAGGGGCAGGGCCTAAGGTTAAGCTCAGGGAGAGTGTTAGCTCTGTAGAAGCCATACAATTCAGTTTTTAATCGTAGGGTAACGCACTGTTCTCTTCAGCCAGTCTGAAACTGTGCCAAATATGAAATCTGTGAGCGTCTGACGGCTAAGAGAAGGCTACACTAAGTCGTTTCCACTCTGGGGAAGTCGCTTTTTTTTTGGAAAGCAGAACCCCTTCGGTTGTAAAAGTTTGGTTTCTGTCATACAACTTCCGAAACTTTTAAAAAACAAATAGTATACGCGGATGGCGTACTTGACGTTTCAAAGGCTTTCAACACTGTTAATCGTTGTATTCTATGTAATAACTTTAACATTATGGTATTTTGGAGGATTCAAATTAATTCAATTAGTGAAAAAATTATGATATATTAGGTATTCTTCATAAATGTTTCAATCCTCAGCAGGCACCTTCGGTTTTATTCTCTTACATATTTCGATATCTCTTAGTTATATGTTTAGTGGGGTATTTCGTCCTCCTGATATAGCTATAAGCCTATGATTCTCCTAAAGATAACATTCCGCATTATCAGTTTTCTGACCACACTGCTTAATCTAAACCCATTTACAACCTCATCTAACTTTTATACTCTCCCAGTGCAGGATATTTATATGTTCCACACAGCCATTTTCATATTAAAGTACTTTCAGGGAATACCACCACGTATATTTAACAACTCATGGTTTCAACCGATTAATAATACGCACAATTGTTTTCGATTGACTTCTTGTCACACCCATCTTAACATTATCCCAAATACATTAGTTGTAGCGGCCTACATATCTTGCAAAACGCCCTCTTCCAATATTTACGTTGTGCTACTTACTAGATTGAATGGGCAGCTGAAAGTTAAGATGCTCACCTCACTTCAGCAGTTGTCAATCACATTTTTCTGTGCTCGTGCGGAGCATGTGAGTGGGAAGTAGAGTTGAGGGTTGCAAAATGTTGGTAAGAAGATTTATTATAATGCAAAGGGGATTATTCAAATGTTAACCTTGAGATTGGGCAATCAGGGGGTGACTAATTGTCTAGAATAAGGTTCAGTCATATGATCTTGACTTAGTCCTAGAGGTAGGGAATGTAACATTAGGCCTAACCCTACCATTGTAAGTGAAGGTCTTTGCGGGAGTATATTATTAAAGGGGCTTGTGCCATACTGTACTTGCTAATATGGGGCCGTTTATGCCCTAGGGCCACAGTGTTATTCTTGGTACAGTAGCCTAAACGTTTGTCTTTCAGAGTAAATTTATTTGATATAAAGGTTTTTGATTTAAACTCATGTTCTTTATATCTTTCAGTGAACCACAGTCACACAACCACAGAACATGCACACACGAGTGCACGTTCTGTGAGAGAGCTGGTTGTAAAGAAATATAGATAATTAAGTGAAACATATGATAGCTACAACACACGATTCAGTGAATGACGTTCCTGTCTACAAGGTGAAGAAGCAAATGCTGCTCTGGTGCAGTTTGAGAAAAACAAACCCAACAAAGAGGATTTCGATCAGGGAATAAGCGAGAGGCTCAACACTAAGCAATTGCAGGGTGACGATGCCATGCGATGGGCGAGTGGAATGATGCTACGCAAAGGGGTGCGTGTGATAACCAATCTGTGTCCCAGAAGAGTCGAAGGAGTAGTGCTAAAAGCCATACAAGTTCGGTTTCATCTGAGAAGGTTAAAGAAGCAAGAGCAAAAAGAACATAAGCGAAATTAAAGCAAGATCACTTGGAGGAGAAAATAGCATCAGAAGACGAGAGGCAAAAATTGAACAGCAAATGGCAAAGATAGAGGTTGAAAGAGAAATAGCAGAGGCTGAGGTAGAATTGCAAGTGTGGCAAGATGAAGAAAGCCAATCAGTTGAAGAAGACCGTATAAAAGTAGCCCATGGAACTGGATCAGGTCACTGAATTGGTTAAAAGTAGTGGTGAGTGGTGAGGCTACATGCTATTTACAATTTTCATGCCTCAGCAAAGGACCCCTTGTGAGGAGGATGTAACGCTGGGCTTCATGCTTAACTATTAATAAGTATAAGGTTTCGCAGTGGTAAACTGGAAGTTGTTGCGCACAGAACTGCATGAGCTAAGTATAGTTGGGGGACACGAACAATTACCGGTTACGTACTTCTTCAACGGCGAAATTGGGACTCGTTAACCAATTGCTGTACAGTAGGCACAGGTTTATCATTCGAATGCGTTGAAAACTTCAAAAAAGAACTTGACTACCTATTGGCCGAATTACGTTCCTTTACTGGGCCTGGGCCTGTAATGCTATCGTGAACATTCGTTAGGACCTACGCAGGACCTGTTTTTTAAAACGCACGAAAATAGCGTCTTCCAAGCACGGTATGAGGGGGCAAACTGGTAGGTACTTGGGGAGGGAGGGACTCTGTACTAAGGGAGGAATAACTTAAGGCAAAATGATATCATTTGTGAGTGAAAACTAACATATACTTTTTGAATTTATAAAGGTTAGCCTAAGCTTGCGAATGGCCAAGAACTTGATTTAAGCTACGAGGTTATTAGTCAAGTCACGTCACGGGTGGAAAAGACTCCACGTAAACTTTTGAGCTTTGCAAAGCAGCCCTTGGGAATAACATTAATGATACCTCGGAATTGCTCCGGGGAAAATGTCCCCTTAGCAAAACTGAAAAAAAATCTATAACCAAAGGACCTACTGAATCCCAGAAAAATTTGTAAAAGTTTGAAGTAAGGCCATCAGAACCAGGCGATTTGTTAGGGATCATATTTTCCAGTGCAGAGCGACAATTATCAATATATAACGTACCATGACAAGAGACACCTTTATCATCCGATAATGCACGATTAAAATTAAAGTCAGGAAAAAATTCAACCGGTTAGAATCTCTTGAAGAGTATAAATTACTACAGAATTTATGAAGGTCACTTAAAATCCCTTCATTCGAAGCAATACGACTACCATCACTTTGTACAATAAGGTATTTTGGGTTTTGTGTCTTTTCTCCAGATTGGAAAAGTACCTGCTGTTCTTTTCTTCATCCACAACCCACCTGACTCGTAACCTAATTTGAATCCCTTTTAATTGCAAGTTATAAATTTGTAGAATTTCGTTTTGTGCTTCCACTAGTAAACTATTTGTAGCTGTGTCCCAACTGCTAAAAAGCTGTTTTCCAAGGTATTAAAATACAATTAGATTTCTTTCCCGTTTTCTTCTTCTAGCCAAATCCTTACTAAACTTGATAGTGATTTACGAATATTATGATTCACAAAATCCCATTCCAAAGCGAGATTCTCCCGTTGTCTACAGTATCAGAGATTAGTACATTGTCATTCAGAAAAGATTGGATCTGATTAACATAATCCTTATTTTTTGACAAGGAGTTATTGAACTCCAGAACCCTGTCCTACTTTTACAAACCACAGTGTTAACTGTAATAAAAACAAAAGAATTGTCTGACCTGAATCCAGAAGTTAGATCGTCATTTGTAACTTTAGTCGTGAAAGCATTGGAAATGAGAAAAAAGATCAAGACGGCAATAGACATCATCGTTAACGTTTGATTTCTAAGTGTGCTGTTTTGAAAGAAGATGTCTGTTGCGCCAAATATCCACTAAGTTAAAGTGCATCATTAAATTAAGAGATTCTTCCAGAGTCTTGAAGTTTGTGTGGCGAACGCCATTCTTTTTATCAACGAGTTCAATTTCGACTGGACTCTTGGCCCTGTTACTGTTTTGGGTATTACCTTTGACAATAACAGAGGTAACGTTTTCACCTAAATTACACCCCGAAGCTTCCACGCCTTTAAAATAAGTTAAATCTATGGTAGACAAGGGACTTGACACAAATAGGTAGAATAACTATTATTAAGACTTTCGCCCTTTCACAATTGGTTTTCTTATTTCAAGTACTCCTACACCCCACAGTATTTTCATAAAGGAACTGGAGACTTATTTGTTCCGTTTCATCTGGGCGGGCAAATCCGATAAAGTAAAAAGAACTACTTTAATAAGCCCCTTGGATCAAGGTGGTCTAGGAGCGACTCATATCGATTCTTCCATCAGGGGGTTAATATGTGCGTGGGCTAAAAGATAAACTGATAACACCACTGCTACTTGGAAACTGTTTTTTGACTTTTACTTGCAAAAGTATGCGCAACATTTTTTATTCCACTGAAACTGATGATGATGATGACGACGACGACGACGATGATGTTGGTAGTGGTGACGATGAAGATGACGATGGGTGATGGTGATGGTGATAATAATAACACTATAGCGCCGCCATCGTAAGATATATTCGGCGGCGCTTTACACAGCAAAAACATCACAAAACAAGTAAGACTTAAGCTTAGATTTAAACGATAGTAAATTGTGAGCATGCCTGATATCAGCTGGTAGTCTGTTCCACAGTGATGGAGCAGCACCAAAGGAGGTACGGTCACCAGCGTTAGGTTTTGTAATGGGGAGCGAATCAGGTTGTCACCAGACGAGCGAAGGGTACGGACGGGTTTGTAGAGAATAACCAAGTTATTAATGTAGTCAGGGGCTAGACCATTTAAAGCCTTATAAACGACCAATAGAATCTTGTATTTTACATGATAAGAAATATGTAGCCAATGCAGATCTTGTAATATAGGGGGTACATGATGGTATGTAAGGGCACCAGTGATTAACCTGGCCGTCAGACCACGTTACTGCACAATTTGGCCCTAATATACCTACTTTGCTGGGACTCGTGTGCTTAGTTTTCTTTTGGAAACACTGATGTAATACTTCAATCCCTTTTAACATACAAAAATCATGCAAGATTACAGCCCTGTCAAAATGTAAGGAAATACATCTCGTTATGATTTTCTGTCATGACACTGGTTGCAAATTTTGGTAGGCGTTTACTTTATAATGATGAATTCAGACAGGCAGTGGGCGTAAAATGTCAACTTGTGTCCCCAGGACGAACTAAAAAGGACGTTTTGTTTGTCAGAGCTTACGTTTTGAAGAAATGGAAGCGTGGTTGCAAGAGCAAAAGATTCATCGTAGGGACTCAGCCTGGGCGAAATCTCCAGGGGGCAGTTCATGACACTATTTAAGCGGAGCACCAAGTGGTATGCCTACAGATAGTTAACACCCAGGCGGACCCTTCTTTTTTCACATGGATGGGGGGAGGGGCACATGTAAGGTCTGGCTTAGGTTCAAGCTATTGTTGGCAAAGCTTTGAACTGATTATATTTTTGTAAATTGTTATTATTTAGTGATATTATTCATAATTCATGGCTGCGCGGAAGGCAGGAGGTGCTGTAGAGGAGGGGACGACGTCCTATACTCTTTGAGAAATTTTTGTCTTTGTGAGGTGTCTTGGATGCAAAATGGTGCTATCTTTCCAAAGCTTCGTAAAGAGTTGAATTGATTGTATGTTTAGGAATCTTCATTATTGATTGATTTTTTCTATCCCGTTAGGGTGTACTTGTAGGGGATATTGCCAACGGGGAGGGATTACACCTCTACTCTTTGAGAAATTTTTCCTGTTCTAAGCTATCCTAGATCCAAAATGGTGTTATCTTTGGTGAAGCTTTGGACTCATAACATGGTCCAAACTTCTTATTATTTATTGAATAATTCGTCTGTGACATGTATGGCATCCCTACAAGGCTGATACCCGGTGCCGGCTTCCCCCTAGCGCTCTTAGTGCGACACTCGGACAGCCACCATTAGTTGGTGTGTAGCCATAGCGTAGGCCTTGCAAGAAAATGGGAGGGGGAAATGACACATTTTAGACCATAAAAGTGCATTTAAGCATTTTTTACTTTTAAATTTCATGTTTTAGAAACAAATTCAGATTTCAAGAAGGAAATTTAGATTTTATTTAAAGGGGAAATGCAGTCACCCCAAATTGAATTAGTGTACCCTGACATCCTGTCATCCTATTTCTTCAATGGTTCTGGAAAATCATGTCAAGATATGTTTCTCTCTGCATCAGTTGAGAAATTTACGTGTAGACTAACTCCTTGGTTTACCCTGAATATGCAATATTTATGTTCTAATATATCATGAAAGATACTTGAAGTGAAAAAGGGGATATTTGTGAGATTTAGCTGTTGTTCAAAATAAGTTTGCAGCGGCTGCTTATGCCCTTAAATTAAAAGTTACTTCATAAGATCGTTGACTTTAGCTAATAATTTAAGGTAATCATTGGCTATTTTACCTTTAGCCAGTTTACATGGTGGTATATTTAAGCGGTGTTTCTTGAAAGAGGAAGACGGTTGATTTGTCAGTTAGCTAGT
>JAIZAY010001112.1:0-21231 GCA_029531755.1 Holothuria leucospilota | reverse complement strand
CCAAACCTGGAGATTTTAAACAAGTCTCATATGTTATCATACAGCAGGTGTGCAACAGTGTGAATGATCAAACAACATTGGCACACACAAAGTATGGCTGTAAAAGTTGTATCGCATCTATCGATGGTTGCTAAGGTTACCGACTGGAATGTCACTTTAAAGCTAGAAGAAACTGTCTCTTGTGAGAAAATAGCCTGAATATAGCATCCTCCGTAAAAAATCTCTTGCAAAATTAGTCACTTTTTCTGACAACAATACATCTGAGATTCTTTAATAACTTAACTGGCGATGGGAAGCACTGATCTTGGTCTAAACTATGGAAACTTATCTGGCATTGTCTCAAAGTGATTTTCACCTTAAGATCTGGCATTTTCACTGTGAGATGATGCCCCCAACCATGAGACTCATGGTGAAACAGTGAGAGTTGGCAAGTCTGCCACTGGGCCTGAGCCAAAATTATCGTATTGTGGTGGGACAGAAGTTGATAGACTTTTCTATTTGTGCCTGTGTACATACTGCTTCTGTGAATAATTTACTGGTTTCATAAAAACTGGTCACCTACTGTACAGACTATTACAAGGCACAATGACAAGCAAAATAAATCTCATGGTGTTGCCATGGTGACACAAATTTATGGATGTGGCAGGACAGAATGATAACTTTCACACAATCAGGAACATGTGACCAATAGGCCTTTTTAACTATTATCAAAAGTAGAAAGATATAAGGTAAAATTTCATGATTGCAATGAAGTCTGATTATTCTTCTGTCATTATGAAAACAATCACAGAAATCATATTTCATTCGAAAGAGCTACATGCAAAGTTTTGAAAATTGTGTCACTGTGGTTTGACAGAACTTGGTAAAGCCTGTTCATTAACTATATACTAAGTTACACAGCAGAACACGGGTCATTGCTTTTTATGAAAAAACGCCCCTGCTACGAACTTTTCACTTAGAGCACAAAACAACTCAATGGAAATCTTCATGTTATAGCTACTGAGCATTTCCAATAGGTATGGCCCTGTAAATAAGTATGTGTGCAATATGGGACTTTTGTCATGGAGACGCAGGCTTGCCAAGTTACCATTTTTAAAAAAGCCAATCAAAACTATATGACACGACTGTAAAGTAATGACTAATCTAGAATGGCATGTACTGTACACTCCTTTAAACACAAAATTCAGTCCCACCACAATTGTTTTCCGTCCCCAAACACAAAAAAAATGCGAGCAATTACAATGATACCCAAAATATATACTGTATGAATGTTTTGCAACAGAAGTGTCAATGCAGTTTACAATTTTACAGCTTGATAGTTTGGAAGTTCAACTCACTAAATTTTTTAAAACTTTCCATAACCATTGAAATAAAAAAAAAATGTTCAAAAAATGTGGTGGGATGGAAGCTGGACATGTTTTCATTTTTACTTTAATTTTCTATCTACATTTAAAGTATCTTTGGTATTGTCATTGCATTTTACAGTGTTTGTAACGGTCACTAAGTTCGCGTCGAGTCAGTCTTTACACTTTAATGCTGACGCGAATCAAGCCATGACTTGAGTCATTGATTTATTTCTATGAGGGAAAATGATCATACAGAGTCATTTCCCTTTGAAAATTACGGGAGTGGATTTATATGAACTCGTTTATGTGGCACTGTTGCATACAAAAAGTGTGTTACTAAAAAGCTTGACAACAGAAAAGAAAGGAAGTCAAATTCTCTTTATATACGTGTGTTGTTATGTCTGTTTTTCCCTAATTCTGTTCCTATCACATTTTTGAATGTGCAATTGCCACAAATTAATCTTTGAATGACTGCATACTCACTGATTATGCGAATTAATCCAAACTTTTTTTCACATTACGTAACTTTGGCATTGTTCAATTTTACGTTGGTGGGATCATGACATTTTGGCTTTGGGCCCACTTGCCCTCTGGGTGACCTAAAAGAAATGGATCTTTGAACACTGCCAAAAAGATAAGGGACTCACTGCATCTACATGTCAAGTATGAAGAGTGCAGTTTCTACAGTTGTTAAGATTATCATTGGTAACAAGATTCCTGAGTTGACCTCTGGTGACAACATGTGCCATGTTGACCTTCCCCAAAAATGTACTGTAAGCACTAACCCTACATCATGCAAATACCACACCCATGTACGTATGAAGGCTCATCCATGCTTCCTATCTTGGGATATCATGTTCAAGGTTTTCACTTGACCCCTGGTGACATGATATGACCTTTGACCTCCACCAAAAACTGTAGGTTCTCCATCTCAATATGGTGCACCCACATACCCAGTATGACATCAACTTAAAGGGAAAATGCAGTCACCCCAAACAGAGTTAGTATCCCCCTCACTGTAGTTCATGAATGGCCTATTTTGATCATGTGACAATGTTTTTCTTAGTGAAATATGTGAAATTCAAGGAGACTTTCTGCTTGCTTTACCTATTGTTTGTAATAGTTATGTTCAAAATGTCCTCAGGGGTGCTTGTAATGCAATATGAGGTGATTTGCAAGAGTTTGCTGATTTTTCAAACTCAAAGCAAATTTGGGGGCAACTGCCCATTGCCTAAAAGTTTCCTGTCTTGAGACACTGTGTTAACAACCTAGCTATGTGTCATAAACACACACGCACATATCTGGCACCCACACATACTGTATACTGTATACAAAGTTTACAAACACCGCAGGGTGCATTTCATTTGATTCAAATGAAATGCACCCTGGCAAGTTTGTATATGTACAGTATGATTTGAAGATTTGAAGAATACTGAATGATTCAAATAATTTGATGCCAATGAGGTGTCAGCGGTTGTATACCAACAAAACCAAAGGTGTGATTTATACCCATAGAAATTAAAGTAAGGGAGAAGGACGTCAGGCGATCTGGACTGAAACCATTAATTTGGCTCTTTGTATGGCATCAAAGCAATGGCGCATAGAACATACATCACGTTGTTGCTTTTGCCCTACCTATTGGCCAAAAAACTTTCAAGTTTGCAATTTAGGAGTACATAACAAAACACTCACTTGCGGCACTATGACTTATCTCTGTTGTGAAAATTACTTAAAGAGAGATTTGTATCACCCCATGAATGACTTTTACAAAGGGGTAAGCAAAAGTCTCAATTGGTGACTACTCTTTGATTGACATCAGAGTTGCAAAATTCAAAAGATGCAGAGCAGCTAACATATTACACAGCATGCACAGAGAGTGTTTTGATTACATATTAGGGCCTTGTATACAGGATGTGGCCCTGAGCAATGAACTATGTTTGTGTCTGCACAAGGAGAAGCTAAAGACACTTATGGGTGGGGCTAGAGCTAGCATAGTTGGGAGAATTGGAACTGTCTGGGATAAGAAGATTTCCCCTTTAAAGTCGTTCAAAAAACGAACCATTTTAAATGACATTTAACATCTGTTCAAAGTTGAATGCACTCTGTATACATGTACGGAGATTGCATGCCAATCAACCAGCTTTTTGCCATACAGTGGAAGTGCCCTCACAATTTTTGTCACTGGTTTAACACACAGTGATGCACTGTGTCAGCATTCTCCCTTACTTTAATTTCTATGTTTATACCTCACAATATTAAATAAAATTGCCTGTTGTACCATGATCATTCATCATACTTGAAGCAAAGGTTACACTGGATATTTGTGTGGGACTCAAGGTAAATTATTAGGAAACAAACTGCAGCAGAAAATTTTATAGCTGCAGTTTTGACTTCTCACTGTACGGCCCAGAGCTAGTCTGCAGCACAAAATATGATCATTCATCATACTTGAAGCAAAGGTTACACCGGGGCTTGAAAATAAGCTTTTCCTCTCTGGAGCTAAAAACAGCTTCTGAAAACCTTCACTTTTGAAGCTTTTCTGGAGCTGTTTTACCATTGTCTGGAGCTGTTTCCAATTTTTCAGAGAAGCCACTGTTCCCTACATGTAACATCCTCTAATGTCTCCTAATGTTACTTGTGCATTTATTTAAAGAAATTCAAAATACAAGAGACAGGAAAATAAGATGGTGTAACACAAGGCAGCACTATAAGCACAGTGTGCACCATTCTATCTCAGAAAAACTTGGAAGGGGATGGAGGGGTGGGGGGTTGGGTGCATTTATAGGGAAGCTTTGGATTGCCCTCATTAGCACCTTGAATGTGGAGAAGGGGGAGGCAGGAGTTCATAAATTCTATCCCTTGCCCTATGGCTATGGACTCATCTTTGATTGAGATGGTGCAAGGTTCCAACTCCACTTTTTTGGTGCACTTGGACACTTCTGTGCAAGAAATTTTTCTGTGATTTTGATATTGCTTGCCACATGCACCTGGTGCTATTTTTAGCTCCAGACAGACATCCACTTTTTCGTGTTTCTGGAGCAGTCGTGGCGGTCTCTGGAGCTTTTGCTCCAGAGCTCCAGTCTATTTTCGAGCCCTGTACACTGGATATTTGTGTGGGACTCAAGGTAAATTATTAGGAATTACAAACTGCAGCAGAAAATTTTATAGCTGCAGTTTTGACTTCTCACTGTAGGCCCAGAGCTAGTCTGCAGTACAAAATATGTAGGCCTAGTCAATAGGTAAAGTTGTATGCCAACTCGAGTGAATCCTTCTACAGAAAGTTGTACGCAACACAAGTGAATTATCATGCCGCGCTATACCCCAGAGTGAAAAGTTTGCCCTGCACGGGGGATTTATCCCCTGCACAAAAATATGAATCTCAAAGTTGCCAAGTACAAATTTAACAACTGACAACTACAACCATGCAAACTTATTGGCAGCAACCACCCAAGTTGTCTCCTGGGACATAATGTAGGAGGAGGTAGTTTGGGTCAAAATTCTCTCGGTACGCTCGGTGCCAACCAATGATGGTGCTCCGTTTAGGATACCTTAGGAACCTCAGTGGACGCAGGTCTAATGACCTCTATGTCCGCATCTTCTTAATCTTCATGATCTGGAACTGTAATAACGATCAAAGAGCTGTGGGTGACTGCCATACTAAACTTACAAAAAGTCTGCCTTGTAGTTATATAACATCTCATGGCCAGCCCAAAACCTATCCAAAGCCTTCTCAAACTGCAAAACTGTAGTTGCAGAAACTACACTCTCAGGAAGGCTATTCCAAATATCGACAACTCTACAGACAAAACTAAATTTTCAAATGTTCAGCCTACAAAACTCTTTGAGTAACTTCCGACTATGACCACGGGTATGAGTAATTGAACTAAACTTGAGAAAACCTTCAGTAACACCTCTGTCATACACACCTGAAACAATTTTAAAAACCTCAATCATATCAGTATCGACCGGGCAATTCTCTTGGCCATTAATTATAATCCCCCTGCACCATTGCTGCATTGCAAGCTTTCCATCTGGGCTAGGCCAAGTGTTTCCCCAAGGAAGAAAATGTGCACAGGCAAACACGCCCACAGGCGCCCCTTAACATTGTATAGTAAATAGTATGTACCATATAGGCCTACTATGTAGTATATAGCCTAGACGGAAAGGTATGTCACAGATCTCCTAGCTCGAACAACTTACGGTTCTGGCACAATTACTGCACTTTTCTCGCCAAATTTGTCTGTGTCGAGACTTTTGATCATAAGGTACCTCAAGGCAGCTCTTTTTCCCTAATAACTTCACTTGGCGTTGTCTGAAGGATGAAATTTCGATGGAGTAACAGTCTGAGGATGGTAGCTTCTGACACAGGCAGTTCTAGCGTTATATAGTACATACATATATATATATATAAATAGACAAGGTAGCGCACTTCTTCCACACCAAGGCGTTCAGTAGCCAGATTTGGCTGAAATGCACTAATATGGCCAAATCCTCAAATACTTTGGCCAAACTGGCAAATTTTTTACTAACTTGGCCATGTACTCGTGCATATATGGCCAAATAGGCCAAATCTGGCTACTGAACGCCTTTGTGTGGAAGAAGTGCGCTACCTTGTCTATTTATATATATGTATGTACTAAACGCTAGAACTGCCTGTGGCTTCTGATAGGAGAGCATTCAAAACTTCCACACTAATTTGACTAAATAATAAAACGTTGTGACTATTCACACGAAAATTTTCGTATGAATAAGCCTATGAATAGGCCCCACCATAATAAAATACTCCTAAAACATTCTCTAAAGATCTCTTAACTTTCTAAATTTCTTCCAAAATTTGTTTAATTATGGTTCACTTTTTATTATTGCAAATCTTGCAGATATATATTAGTATCAATGTAAACAATTTTTGAACATTAAATTTCATAAAATTTGGAAACCTTTTGAAAAGTGGAAGGGCTAGCATTTTCTACAAGCACTTGTGACAGTTGAACTGTAACTGTGTTACAGTCTTCAACTGCCATAAATGCTCATAGTAAATGCAAGCCCTTCCACTTTTCAAAAGGCTTTCAAATTTTATGAATTTCTGTGTTCAAAAATCTTGCATATTAATGCTTATATGTATCTGTAAGATTTGTAATAATCAAAGCAAAACAAAACCTTTCCAGGAACAGACATCAATTTTCCCTCTACAGGAAAAAGCTGACTGGTCATGGTTGGTCACACAACTGACTATCAATAGATATAACTAGTGTTAGTGATCAACAAAGAGAGCTGAGTGTACCATCAATCATCATGTGACTGATTGAGACACCCCATTGATATAGTGACATACAGAACCCCGCTTTAAAGGACACCCAAGGGACCAGATAAAGTGTCTGCCAGGTGGGGTTGTCCTGATAGGTGAATGAATCAACTTAACATTATGTCTTGGTTTTTGGGACTTTACTAGGTGTCCTCCTAGCTGAGTGTCATTTAAAGCGTATATATATATATATATATATATATATATATATATATATATATATATTTATATAATATATATATATATATATATCATATTTCGTGCCTACAACTTTTAAAATCCTGGCTCCGCCCCTGATAGCCTAACGTACGGTCTAACAATAACAGTCAGGCTGAAGCTACTTGACAATGGGCCTAAAGTTAAGCTACGTGATTCTACCTCTAACCCACCTTTTGTCTTCCTTTTTTCTAATAACCAACATATACTAGCCCACAGTACCATGTGTAGGATACTTGGCAATGTACGCCAGGCAGACCCCTGACAAAATTCTGGTCAGTTTGACACATTGTAGTTAGTGCGTTCCAGGGGCGTAGCTAGGATGAAATTTTTAGGGGGACCTAGGTAGCAAATGGGGGGGGCAGATATATTTATATAAATATAAAAAATTTTTAACATAAATTTCAAAAAAATTTGGAAACCTTTTGAAAGTGGAAGGGCTAAAAATTTTTACAAGCACTTGTGACAGTTAAAACTGTAACGTTTAATATATATATATTATAATATATATATATATATTAATAATTATATAAAAAATATAATATATATAATATATTATATAATATATATATATATAATTATTAATAATATTATATATGTTCAAAAAAAGTAGCATACACCAAAACAAAAAATAGCAAAAACAAAAATGGTAAAACATTTTTAAATTTTGGGACCGACAGGGCCCTTCTCATTTCGACGAGAGGCAATTTAACAAAAAATTACTAAAAAACACGAAAACCCCGAAAATCTGAAGAGAAGCAACTTAAGAGAGAAAGCGAAGCGATTAAATTTGAAGCGTAAAAAAACACAATAGCTATCGGGAATTACACGTGATTTGCGAACTTGGAAAAAAACCCATCATTGATTTAAGGCCTTTGGAAAGACAGTGTCAACTCCAAAAACCCATTTGTTTCTTTATCACGAGCGTGTTTCGTTCAAGGTTTTCTAAAATAGTAAAAATGAATTCTTTTTGGGGATGAAAAGAAAGGTGCTCTACAAACCCAGCATCATTTCGTTGCCTAGTACGGTCTAGAAAACGAAGTAAGGGGGGCTTGTGTGGGTTTTAACCGCCGGAAGTTTTTCGAGGTCCCACGTACTGTAATTGCAAGAAGGGAAAAGGATCAATAAATGCAAAACGTAAATTTCAAGAAAACCCCCCTTTGTTTTAAATTTTAAAAATTTTCCATTTGCTGGCTACGCAGGGGAAATAGTACTTAAAATAAAATTACACAAAGACAACCTTGTTCCCCCCACGGGTGCAAGCCCGTTGGGTCCAGAAGACGTTCCCAGGGGCCTTAAGCTTAGCGCGAACAAAAAGTATCTCGCAGGCTGGGGGGGTTACGAAAAAATTGTACGGGGGGTTAGGAACCCATTACGATGTAATCAACTGGTGAAGGGGAAAGGGTGATACTTTTTTTAAAAAAGCAGAAAAATAAAGGGCCCCGGGGGAAAAAGGGGTTAAAATATATATATATATAATATAATTATATATATATATATATATAGATATATATATATATATATATATAGTATATATATATATATATATATATATATATAGTCACTTCTTATCATCCCGGGCTTCCTGATATTTCTGCTATTTTTGAAAAAAGTATCAGCCTCTCCTTCACCAGTCTGATTACATGCGTAAGTGCGGTTCCTAACCTGCCCGTACTAAGTTTTCGTAACCCACCCAGCCTGCGAGATACTCTTGTTCGCGCTTAAGCTTAAGGCCCTGGGAACGATCTTCTGGACCCCAACCGGGCTTGCACACCGTGTGGGAACAAGCGTTGCTCTTTGTGTAATATTATGTTAAGTACTAGTTCCCTGCGTAGCCAAGCTAATGGAAAAGTTTTTAACTTAAAAGCGAAGGGAGGTTCTTGTAATTCTACGTTTTGCGTTTATTGTATCATTTTCCCTTCTTGCAATTTACAGTACGTGGGATCCTCTGTTAAACTTCGCGCGCGGTTTAAACCAGCACAAGTCCTCCTTACGTTCGTTTTCTAGACCTGCTACTAGGCAACGCAATGATTGCTGGCGTTTGTACGAGCACCTTTCTATTCATTCCCCAAACGAATTCAATTTCACTATTTTAGAAGTCCTTGACAGCGAACACGGCCTACGTGATAAAGAAACAAGCTGGATTTGGAGGCTTGACACTGTCTTTCCAAAAGGCCTTAACATCAATGATGGGTTTCATGTCCAAGTTCGCAAATCTGGTGTTAATTCCAGATAGCCATTGTGTTATTGTTACGCTTCATTTGTAATCGCTTTCAGCTCTCTCACTTAAAGTTCCTTCTCTTCTGCTATTTACTGTGTTTTCGTGTTCTTTAGCACATTTGTTGGTAAGTTGCCTCTCTTCGACACTGATGAAGGCCCTGTGCGGTCCGAAAATTTGAATATGTTTCACCATTTTCTATTTATGCTATTTATTTGTTACTGGTGTGATGCTACTTTTCTTGAACTATATATATATATATTATATATATATATATATATAATATATGTATGTATATATGAATATATATATATATATATATATATATGTATATATATATATATATATATATACTATATATATTATATATATATAACAGTTACAGTTCAACTGTCACAAGTGCTTGTAGAAAATTCTAGCCCTTCCACTTTTCAAAAGGTTTCCAAATTTTATGAAATTTAATGTTCAAAAATTGTTTATATTGATACTAATATATATCTGCAAGATTTGCAATAATAAAAAGTGAACCATAATTAAACAAATTTTGGAAGAAATTTAGAAAGTTAAGAGATCTTTAGAGAATATTTTAGGAGTATTTTATTACATAGTGTGGAAGTTCTGAATGCTCTCCTATCATAAGCTACCATCCTCAGACTGTTACTCCATCGAAATTTCATCTTTCAGACAACGCCAAGTGAAGTTATTCGGGAAAAAGAGCTGCCTTGAGGTACCTTATGATCAAAAGTCTCGACAAAGACAAATTTGGCGAGAAAAGTGCAGTAATTGTGCCAGAAACGTAAGTTGTTCGAGCTAGGAGATCTGTGACATACCTTTCCGTTTAGGCTATATATCGTCGCATCAGATCTAAAGTGCCTTATGTCCAAATATTACATTTTGAGTAAATGAAGAAACAAAGTTACAGGTATGATCTGTCCATTCATAACTTGGTTTTACAATTGTCATAAGCTACTCAAATGGGCAATATTAGGCTCTTTACTTGTATTATATAGCAAATTTAAAAATATTGCATTCTTGACCCCCCAAATGACCTTTTCCCCTCCGAACATTGGACATAAGGCTATTTAAATTTGAACTTTGTTACTAATTTGGACATAAGGCACATTTTGTATGGCTGCTTATTCACACTGAATGCATTAATTCAGAGTCAGAATGAGAAAGGAAACATACTGCAAGTGCATAGGTGGCTGACATAACATATATTCAGCAAAAACTCAACAAAACAAGGCAACTTTTGGTTGGTTATAAACAGTAAACGATCAAAGAGTGCAAAACTGTACTGGTTAATCCTTCAAAACTCAAAGAAACTGTTACCGAATTCATTCCTCTATCATCTACTGTCTGTGATCAACAATTATCACAATTCTGATGTCCTGTAGATGATTGATATTTACCAGCATGGTACCCCCACAAAAACAAACACAATGAGAGACCTCTCCTTTAATGTCATAGTAACACAGTTTAAACCATGGTGAAGAAACAAACATCATGTTACTAAACTAGATCAACCTTAGTGAAGCTATTCATGTGGTGCAGAAGGGTCATTCCACGGGGTTGGGTCAAAATCAACATATATGTGTATAACCTGGAAGAAATACTTGTTAAATCTTATGTGAATATACACGATCAATTTAAGTTTGGTATGGGAAGAATTGCATTAAATGTTTGTTTTGTGATATTTAATACAATTGACATACTCCCATGAATTTTTGAGTTTTTTCCTATTATTTGGTGGTGTCACATGAAAAATTGTTGAAAAATTTGTGACATAAAATGTCACAGAAATTAGGCCCTTCCATTCCCTTTACAGATGTAATTTTACCTTGCCTAATCCAGGCATTTGCAAAACACAGGTGATACAACAACTTGCTATTACCAGATAATTACAATGGAACCAACTTTTTTCTCAGTGTTTGAATGAAATTAGTCATACCTACGCAACGCACGGTGTCACTTTGTTGCATAGGTATTTTTGCATTACATGATTTGCCACTGAAATTTCCTTACCACCAGACTGACTCCAACAGCAAAAGGACAACAAGCTACCATAGTAAACAAAGAGTCTAGGCTGTAGAGTCAAGGTATATACTTTTAAAAAGCCTATACAGATGAAATTTACGTATGGTGTCAACTGTTGCGTAGGTATAATAAAATCCTAGATTAGGATGCATTTCCTACTTGCTTCAAACAAAGAATATTAGTATGTGAAAGTAAATTCACTCAATTGCAACAGTCATATCCATGCAGATTTGGTAATCATTGGAAGCACACAGATCGTGAAAGTTGCGAGTATGTTCATGGTGTCAACATGTTGCGTAGGTATACTTGTTGCATAGGTACTGTGCAGTTGTCTTCCCACAAAAACTGATTTGGTATACCATTTCTCTTTTTTTTCATGGAATATATAATGCATGAGCTATAGAATCTGCTAATGCCATTGACATGTTGCCATGTTAGATTATGGTTATTGTAGGTCAACCTGTTTGCACTGGAGGTCTGTAAGACACGGTATCTTCATTGCATAGGTAATATTACCACAGTGAAACATAGGAGAAAAAATCAAAACAACATTGTGTAATGTATATTAGTTGTATGAAGAAATTCTTCATTGTTTCTTCCTCTTAAAATGATTCGTTAAGAAAAAAACAATGATTTGCACCAAAGCAGCAGGGAGGTTAAAAATAGCTATCTTAAAAATAATAGGGCCTTATGTCCAAACACAGTATGTTATAGTATAACTTACATTGTATTCCATGCTATTCTAAATAGCCTTATGTCCAAGAAAAGCCTTATGTCCAACCATTCACAGAACATATTCTTATTTACAAAAGCCTTACGTCCAGACATGGCCTTATGTCCAGCAATTGGTGATACATATTCAAACCTAAACTGCTCTATGTCCAAGATATGGACATAAGGCAGTTTAGACCTGAAAAATTATTCTAAATTGGACATAGGGCCTTTTAGAATAGGCTTTCCTGACAGATTATAGCTTTCTTTCTATGCTAGCATGATAGCCCATGGCCTTGTGTCCAAAAATATCAAATAAAAAAAAAATCTCAAAAATGGACATAAGGCACTTTAGATCTGATGCGACGATATACTACATAGTAGGCCTATATGGTATACTATACAATGTTAAGGGGCGCCTGTGGGCGTGTTTGCCTGTGCACATTTTCTGCATGGGGGAAACACTTGGCCTAGCCCAGATTGGAAAGCTTGCAATGAGGCAATGAAGCACAGGGGATTATAATTAATGGCCAAGAGAATTGCGCGGCCGATACTATCTAAACGGAGCACCATCATTGGTTGGCACCGAGCGTACCGAGAGAATTTTGACCCAAACTACCTCCTCCTACATTATGTCCCAGGAGACAACTTGGGTGGTTGCTGCCAATAAGTTTGCTTGGTTGCAGTTGTCAGTTGTTACATTTGTGCGGCTGGCAACTTTGAGATTCATATTTTTGTGCAGGGGATAAATCCCCCGCGCAGGGCAAACTTTTCACTCTGGGGTATAGCGGCATGATAATTCACTTGTGTTGCGTACAACTTTCTGTAGAAGCTTGATTCACTCGGCATACAACATACTTTACCTATTGACTAGGCCTACATATTTTGTACTGCAGACTAGCTCTGGGCCTACAGTGAGAAGTCAAAACTGCAGCTATAAAATTTTCTGCTGCAGTTTGTAATTCCTAATAATTTACCTTGAGTCCCACACAAATATCCAGTGTACAGGACTCGAAAATGGACTGGAGCTCTGGAGCAAATAGCTCCAGAGACCGCCACGACTGCTCCAGAAACACAAAAAAGTGGATGTCTGTCTGGAGCTAAAAATAGGACCAGGTGTATGTGGCAAGCAGTATCAAAATTACAGAAAAATTTCTTGCACAGAAGTGTCAAAGTACACCAAAAAGTGAAGTTGGAACCTTGCACCATCTCATTCAAAGATGAGTCGATATCCATAGGGCAAGGGATAGAATTTTATGAACTCCTGCCTCCTCCTTCTCCACATTCAAGGTGCCAATGAGGGCAATCCAAAGCTTCCCTATAAATGCACCCAACCCCCCACCCCTCCGTCCCCTTTCAAGTTTTTCTGAGATAGAATGGTGCACACTGTGCTTATAGTGCTGCCTTGTGTTACACCATCATATTTTCCTGTCTCTTGTATTTTGAATTTCTTTAAATAAATGCACAAGTAACATTAGGAGACATTAGAGGATGTTACATGTAGGGAACAGTGGCTTCTCTGAAAAATTGGAAACAGCTCCAGACAATGGTAAAACAGCTCCAGAAAAGCTTCAAAAGTGAAGGTTTTCAGAAGCTGTTTTTAGCTCCAAAGAGGAAAAGCTTATTTTCAAGCCCTGGTGTAACCTTTGCTTCAAGTATGATGAATGATCATGTTTTGTACTGCAGACTAGCTCTGGGCCTACAGTGAGAAGTCAAAACTGCAGCTATAAAATTTTCTGCTGCAGTTTGTTTCCTAATAATTTACCTTGAGTCCCACACAAATATCGAGTGTAACCTTTGCTTCAAGTATGATGAATGATCATGGTACAACAGGCAATTTTATGTAATATTGTGAGGTATAAACATAGAAATTAAAGTAAGGGAGAATGCTGACACAGTGCATCACTGCGTGTTAAACCAGTGAAGCGACAAAATTTGTGAGGGCACTTCCACTATATGGCAAAAAGCTGGTTGATTGGCATGCAATCTCCGTACATGTATACAGAGTGCATTCAACTTCAGATGTTAAATGCCATTTAAAATAGTTTGTTTCTTGAACGACTTTAAAGGGGAAATCTTCTCATCCCAGACAGTTCCCAATTCTCCCAACTATGCTAGCTCTAGCCCCGCCCATAAGTGTCTTTAGCTTCTCCTTGTGCAGACACAAACATAGTTCATTGCTCAGGGCCACATCCTGTATACAAGGCCCTAATATACATCAAAACACTCTCTGTGCATGCTGTGTAATATGTTAGCTGCTCTGCATCTTTTGAATTTTGCAACTCTGATGTCAATCAAAGAGTAGTCACCAATTGAGACTTTTGCTTACCCCTTTGTAAAAGTCATTCATGGGGTGATACAAATCTCTCTTTAAGTAATTTTCACAACAGAGATAAGTCATAGTGCCGCAAGTGAGTGTTTTGTTATGTACTCCTAAATTGCAAACTTGAAAGTTTTCTGGCCAATAGGTAGGGCAAAAGCAACAACGTGATGTATGTACTATGCGCCATTGCTTTGATGCCATACAAAGAGCCAAATTAATGGCTTCAGTCCAGATCGCCTGACGTCCTTCTCCCTTACTTTAATTTCTATGGGTATATAAATCACACCCTTGGTTTTGTTGGCATACAACCGCTGACACCTCATTGTCATCAAATTATTTGAATCATTCAGTATTCTTCAAATCTTCAAATCATACTGTACATATACAAACTTGCCAGGGTGCATTTCATTTGAATCAAATGAAATGCACCCTGCGGTGTTTGTAAACTTTGTATACAGTATACAGTATACAGTATGTGTGGGTGCCAGATATGTGCGTGTGTGTTTATGACACATAGCTAGGTTGTTAACACAGTGTCTCAAGACAGGAAACTTTTAGGCAATGGGCAGTTGCCCCCAAATTTGCTTTGAGTTTGAAAAATCAGCAAACTCTTGCAAATCACCTCATATTGCATTACAAGCACCCCTGAGGACATTTTGAACATAACTATTACAAACAATAGGTAAAGAGTTAAGCAAGCAGAAAGTCTCCTTGAATTTCACAATTCACTAAGAAAAACATTGTCACATGATCAAAATAGGCCATTCATGAACTAGAGTGAGGGGGATACTAACTCTGTTTGGGGTGACTGCATTTTCCCTTTAAGTTGATGTCATACTGGGTATGTGGGTGCACCATATTGAGATGGAGAACCTACAGTTTTTGGTGGAGGTCAAAGGTCATATCATGTCACCAGGGGTCAAGTGAAAACCTTGTTAACATGATATCTCAAGATAGGAAGCAAGGATGAGCTCATACATGGGTGTGTAGGTGCATTATGTAGGGTAAGTGCCTTACAGTAACATTTTTGGGGAAGGTCAACATTCATATGTGGTCACCAGAGGTCAAACTCAGGAAACCTTGTTAACATAATCTTTAACTACTGTAGTATACTGCACTCTTCATACTTGACATGTAGATGCAGTGAGTACCCTTATCTTTTTGGCAGTGGTCAAAGGTCCATTTCTTTTAGGTCACCAGAGGGCAAGTGGGGCCAAAGCCAAAAATGGTCATGATCACCAAACCTAAAATTTGAACAATGCCAAAGTTATGTAATCTGAAAAAAAAAGTTGGGATTAATTGCATAATCAGTGAGATGCAGTCATTCAAAGATGTAAATTGTGGCAAATTGCACATTCAAAATGTGGTGGGACAGAATTAGGAAAAAAGGACATAACAACACACAGTATATAAAAGAGAATTTGACTTCCTTTCTTTTTCTGTGTCAAAGCTTTTTAGTAAACACATTTGTATGCAACAGTGCCACATAACGAGTCGTATACTCCACTCACTAATTTTCAAAGGGAAATGACTCGTATGATAATTTTCCTCATAGAAATAATACAATGACTTGAGTCACTGGCTTGATTCGAGTCACATTAAAAGTAGTAAAAGACTTGACTCGACTGCAAAATTGAGTGACTCGTTACAACACTGTAATGCAATGAACAAATATCAAAGATACTTTAAATGTAGATAGTAAAAGTTAAAGTAAAAATGAAAATGTCCAGCTCCATCCCACCACATTTTTTGACATTTTTTTTATTTTCAATGGTAGGAAAGTTAAAAAAATTATTGAGACTTTCCAAACTATCAGCTGTAAAAGTGTAAATGCATGTGACACTTCTGTGTGCAAAACAAGTCAATACAGTAGAGTATTTTGGGTAGTCATGGTAATTGCTCGACATTTTTGTGTTGGGACGGAAACAAGTGTGGTGGGACTGAGTTTTTGTTTAAAGGTAATTTAAAGTAACATGCCATGCTAGATTTACTCATTACTTTTACAGTCAGTGTCATGTTTTTGATGGCTTTTGTAAAAATGGTAATAGAGGCTCTCTCCTGAAAAAGTATCATATTGCACACAATACTTTTTTAAAGGGCCATACCTATTGAAAAGTTCGAGCTATAGAAATGAAGTCTCCATGAGTTGGTTTTGTCTATAATGTAAAGTTCTTAGGGAGTTTTATGAAAATATGAGGGGTGTCTTTGTAACTAGTATATAATGAACAGGCTTTACCAAGTTCTGTCAAACCACAGTGACACAATTTTCAAAACTTTGCATGTAGCCCTTTCAAATGAAATATGATTTCTGTGATTGTTTTCATAATGACAGAAGAATAATCAGACTTCATTGCAATCATGAAATTTTACCTTATATCTTTCTACTTTTGATAATAGTTAAATAGGCCTATTGGTCACATGTTCCTGATTGTGTGAAAGTTATCATTCTGTCCTGCCACATCCATAAATTTGTGTCACCATGGCAACACCATGAGATTTATTTTGCTTGTTATTGTGCCTTGTAATAGTCTGTACAGTAGGTGACCAGTTTTTATGAAACCAGTAAATTATTCACAGAAGCAGTATGTACACAGGCACAAATAGAAAAGTCTATCAACTTCTGTCCCACCACAATACGATAATTTTGGCTCAGGCCAGTTGGCAGACTTGCCAACTCTCACTGTTTCACCATGAGTCTCATGGTTGCGGGCATCATCTCACGGTGAAAATGCCAGATCTTAAGGTAAAAATCACTTTGAGACAATGCCAGATAAGTTTCCATAGTTTAGACCAAGATCAGTGCTTTCCATCGCCAGTTAAGTTATTAAAGAATCTCAGATGTATTGTTGTCAGAAAAAGTGACTAATTTTGCAAGAGATTTTTTACAGAGGATGCTATATTCAGGCTATTTTCTCACAAAAGACAGTTTCTTCTAGCTTTAAAGTGACATTCCAATCAATAACCTTAGCAACCATCGATAGATGCGATACAACTTTTACAGCCGTACTTTGTGTGTGCCAATGTTGTTTGATCATTCACACTGTTGTACACCTGCTGTATAATAACATATGAGACTTGTTTAAAATCTCCAGGTTTGAGATGTGATTTCCAGGTTTTCATGCAAGAACCTCAAGGTTTGCCATTTTTGAGGTTGGCAAGTCTGCAGTGGTGAATCAGAATACTTTGTAAATACAATACCTCATAAAGTGTAAACCTTGCTGGATCTTATAGTTGGCTCTCCTCCGACCTTTCAAGGTATACCATCAAAAGCAGCTGCACAGCTGATGAAGTTGCTTGCAAATACTCCTGTCCTGAAGTACCCTTGTTCAGACCAGTTAAATACTGTAGCTGACTTGCTTTTGTTAAAACTGCTCAATACAAGTCTTGATTAAACTCTGTTGAAGCTCTTGAGGCTAGTTCAAGTCTTGCTCTCGCTTTTGCAATTAAGGATCTCTGATGGCTTCTTGTTAAGTCTTGTGCTAAGTAAGCTGGTTGTTACTCTTTTGGGAGTAGATACAGGTTTTTGCCTTCAGTTGGAGCTCTGAGAGAGCTATGTGTAGTCCTCTGTGAAGGCACGTGTATAGCCCGTCGCCAATAGCTACCTATACATGGTCCTTACACCAACCAATTGAAAATCCAGGATCTCCAACCAGCACAGTGTTGGTCAAAATTGATATTCTTCTTATAGCAAAGCTAGGGCCTAAAATCTTAATTTTTTACCATACCATGTTTCCTTTCCAAATTTTACACTAATATTGCAGTTATTTTGATCACTTTAAATACTGAAAACTTCCGAAAACGTGATATAAAATCATCTTTGCCACTTTGTAAAATTTATTGTAGCATTTGAAATATTTGATAATATCAGAATGCTGTGTGCGTAACACTGAGATGCTCATTAGCATACTGATGTAAACACAGTTCCTTTAGTCACACAGCAAATATTACGGTGGAGTAAAAGTTGCTGATTTCATTCCACTTTTTTGACACTTTTCAGAAATTCTCAGCAACCAAAAACATCTCCAATACTCCTGTAAGATCTGGAGGAGAAAAGTCATGATAGTAAGATTTTACTTTCAAAATTTGCTGTGAGAAGTTTCAACCATCACACAGACGGCCAATCCCCCCACTATTTCCATAGGTCTGTATAAAGACTGTGTATAGTGAGCTGTAGGTGAATGCCTACAGTCCTTTACTGAGGACTAGGAGAGAGCTACAGTAGCCGTATTTTTCTTCGGATGCACTAATTGGTGGTCAAAAGGTCAATTTGAAACCCAGAAAGTGAAAGTACTTAAAAACTATTTTCAGAGGCAAGGAATCATAAGCCTTGTGGCTCTCTCGTTCTCACATAGCCTCCTGGATGCCTGAAAGAAAAATTCCATTTGTTCTCACATAGCCTCCTGGATGCCTGAAAGAAAAATTCCATTTGTCAGTGAGGCACTTGTCCTCAGTAAAGGCATGTGTATAGCCAGTCGCCGGAAGCTCCCTATACATGCTCCTTATATGACCCATTGCAAATCTGGGACCTTCAACCAGCACATTGCTTTTCAAAAGTAATTTTTTTCTCGTAGCAAAGCTAAGACCTAAAGTCTTAGTTTACTACCATAACTTTTCCTTTCAAATCTTTTACAAGCATTGCAGTTGTTTTTGATCACCTCTGAAAAGGTCTGAAAATTTGAAATCAACGTTGTCTCTTGGTAGAATTTACTGTAGAGTTCAAAGTATTTTGTTGATATCAGAGTACTGTGTGCATATAACATTATGACATTCATGGAATATTTAATCTCTATGGCTCCTATGCATCCACATAGGAAGTTGCCTCTGCAAATTTTCCATAATGAAGTAACGATTTGGTTTATTAGCATACTGACATAAGTAAAGTTCCTAATAGCCACTCAGTAAATTTTATGGCACAAAAAGGTTGATGATCATATCTTTTCCATTTACAGAAGATCTCACTCATCTCAGCAATCAAAACTGCAATACCCCTGTATGAACTGGAGAAGAAAAGTCATGGTAGGCATCAATATATTTCCTATATTTGTATGATTTGGGGCTTGTTTTCTGATCTTGCCAAATTTTTTTTTATATAGCGTTTTGGGGTGAAATTTTCAGATGGATTCTTTTTCCAAGATAGTCTCATAGACCCAGAGTATCTTAGACTCAGAGTGGCTTAGTCAGACAGGTAACAGCATACAGATGCCAAGTACCTCTGTGCGAATACACAATGGTTAATTATAGGATTCGGAAATATTCTCGGATGAAACTGCATAGGGCACTAATAAACACTTAGTTCATCTCACATAAATGTTCCACTCTCACACCTGTGATTTTAAGCACTCTATGATGTCATCTCTTGGAGGTAATTGTAGTGGTATTGTCAAGGGGGGGGGGGATTATCTAGAGCCCTTTGCCTGGCATCCTCTGTCATTGATATTCCACATTTTAAAACCCTTACTGTGCTTTGCATACACAGATAGCTGGTCTGTGGTATAACTAATTCTTTAATTCAAAATATTGTAGTACAGTGGTTCGAAATACCAATATTTTCCCTGTCATCTACCATTTTCCTCAAACTGTGTTAGCCATTAGATTAGGTGATTACGAGTGCGAAGTGTTGTATAATTACAATTTCCCCTAAAGAATAAGAACTTAGTGCTTTGAGAAAATTAAGAGTCTCACTGTTATGTTTACAAGTTTACAATGTGCAAATTTCTAAGTAGGTTTTCCCTAAACTCCACTAGAAGCTCTAGGGCAGGTCTCTGGATGCCACATCAATTTATCCAACAGATCAAAGTGGAAAATCTAATCCATGCATAGGCCTGGTGCTGCAGTGCCCATCATTGGTGGCAAGTGGTAGACTTGGCCAAGTCTCTCGTGAGTGTTCTCGTACTGCTAGTACCTACAGCTCACCATATTTACCTTGGGTTTAATACGCCCTCTATCCGCTGCTTATTTGTATTGCTTCTCAACGAGAGACTTGGGACACTTGGTTTCTGTGATGTCATAATTTTAATTTTATTTCTTTATTTTATTCATCCTCCATTAAAGATGAATAATATGTAGTAGCCTTTCAACTTTTAGTCCAATCAAAATCCGTAAATTGAACGTTTATGTGAATAAACAATATATGAATAAACATATATGAAGTTTATATCACGTGAATAATTGCTGCAGGGTCTACGACATTGCCAATAGCAAAAACTCATCAACGTTAGCCGTAAGAATTGATTAATATGACGGTTTTTGCAACTGGAAATTTCACAAGACATGATTCTCGAGGAGCGAAACCGTGCCATGATTTGATTTTCATAAAAGAAAGACAAAATTGTTGGTTCAGCGACTTAATTTGAAGAATGTTTTTCTTCGAAATCGGTATCGATAGCGGTCTGATTCTCAGGCGTTTGGAGCGTTATACGCATATATGTGCAGCTCTGTGTACAAGCAAGGTAGGACTCTTTGGATCCTAGGCATCGCGGCACTTGCTATTATCTGCGTAGCCATCCATACAGTGTCTCTCACAAATCGCATAATGTAAGGAAAAGCACAGTAGAAGGTAAGTCCGCTTTGCAGATGTAACCTTCGTCACTCACAAATCACAACGCACGCCATTGCTGTGAATAGCGAGTGCGGGAGGCTCGCTGGTATTCGAAGTGGCCTACTACCTTGTTCGTATACTTATAGGCCAATATGTATCAGCTTTACCATCTTACTAGCTCAATGTGCCCTCAAGCGGGTAATGACTAAGACTTTTTATTAGTCCAATAGTTAAAAATCACGCATGCATGCCAGGCAATGCTACAGTAGGGTGTAGTTATTACAGGTGATTTAAAGCCATCTAGACAGTGTGCAGCTGCTGCTGCTAGGGCTAATAGGGTGCTTGGATTGATCAAGAGGAATGTCAGTAGTTTTAGTAAAGAAATTACAGTACTAAATCTGTTTAAGCAGTTGGTAAGACCCCACCTCGACTATGCAGCCCAGGCTTGGAGTCCCTTCTATGAAAAGGACAAGTTTCTTTTAGAGCAAGTTCAGAGGAGAGCCACTTGCCTTATACCTGAGGTGAGACACCTACCTTATC
>JAIZAY010000793.1:0-29857 GCA_029531755.1 Holothuria leucospilota | reverse complement strand
ACAATGTTCTTGAAAATGTTCTTGATACTAGATGTATTCATTGTCTATTAGCATGCAAATGAATAATGTCTGGAGTAAAACAATTTTTAAACAAGAGGGCAATCCACGGAGTTGCTTATCTCATCGCTAGCATGCGCATTGAGCCATAGAACTCACTTACAAGAACTTTCTCTCTTCCTTGTGGCATAAGGCCTAGACATAACTGCAGGGATCATGGAGACGGGGGGGGGGCTAGGGGGCTTTACCCTCGCACTTTTTCCGGGCATTGTGGAGCGCCGTAAACTGCATTATGGGCCGCATAGAACTGCATTTATTTTATTAAACATATTGGGCGGCTTCCAAAGATATTAGAAGCATAGATTCCAAACTTAAAATGGCGCGTTGACTCCTCATGGAGGCCAAAACATCGGGGAGGAAGTGCTGATCACTGCTCAGTCGTTTTGAAAACAAACAGGCAAATGGATGTTTTATACAAAAGTATTAATACTTGTTATTTCGGAATGTGGTTGACTGAAGAAGTAGTACGCCTCAATAAATTCCACTTGAACAAGAATAACTTATTTTTTCAACGCGGCATTCCACGTATTTACACTTAAACATGAACGCACAATGACTGGTTTTGCAAGTTCATCGACATTCATTGATCAGTTTCTATGGTATCTTCAAGTGCACGTTCATCATATGTGCAAAGTTTCATGTATATGGAATGTTTCCTTCTGGAATTATACTAAAAATACTAAAAAACCGTGAATTTTCCCAAAAATTGAATTGGACCTCTGACCTTTGACCTTTTCTGCCGAAAGTCACGGAGACACAAATTTACACTTTGGGGTACCTACCCACCAAATTTCAAAGGAATCGGTCTAGCCCACAAGGAGGAGTTCATGGAACACTTTTTTGCTTAAAATGTTAATATCACATGACTTTTGACCTTGGTTGCCATGGCAACCATATATTTTCGGAGTGCCAGACACTCTTATTATATGTGTGAAGTTTCATTTTAATGGGATGTTTTTTCTTGGAGTTATTATAAAAAGAGTGATTTTCAAATAATTTGACCTTTGACCTCTGACCTTTGACCTTTACTTCCGGGAGTCAATGTAGAACTGGGGTTCCACCAAGGGCACCTTCCCACCAAATTTGAAGAAAATCGGCTTTACCGTTTTGGAGATATTAAGAAAACAAAATTGGACACACACACGCACACACTCACACACTAACACACACGCACACACTCACCCACACACACACGGACACGTTTTGACCCCTCCCTCCGTTATGGACTTTTGGTCACCCTGGGGTACCCCACCATGGGTTAGGACTTTAGACTAGTAACTTGTGAAAATTAACTGTTACCATGGCAACAGTTGTTATTTCTGCTGGCATTGCCGAATATAGACCAACAGGTCAAGTGACTACAATATCTCATCCTCCTCACGGAGCGATGAGATAATAATCACCGCCTGAAAAGGGTATACACTCTAAAAACGTCTAGTAAAATTTCACCAGTCCGTGTTGATATGCCACCTACACAATCCTGGTTATTTATTTCACCAGGAAATAATGGTCATGTAAACCAATACACCTGGTTATTATTCTAGTTTTTAACCAGTTTTTTCGTTAAGTTGAATAAGAATTCCTGGTTAAATTAACCAGGATTGTGTGGGTGGCATATGAACACGGAATCTGGTGAAAATTTCACCAGATATTTTTTAGAGTGCACCATACTAAAGAGTGCACCCAACAACCGTGGCAAAAGATTCTACAGAATTTTACTACATTCACGGGTTAGGACACCGTAATTAATGTTAGCAACTTCCAATGTTTTTCAAAATTTGCATGTTAAGAGATAATTGTATTAGCATGCAAATTACCAGAGGTAACGGCGTTTTTTGTTGTAACTCGTTACCTCCAACCCTGGAAACAACTTTCATAATGTCCGTAAAAAACCAAAACACAAATGTCCAATAACAAAGATAACGTAACTTGGTTAAATAAACGCGATGAGAAGGATCGATCCTATAAGTATGTACAAAGCTTCGCTTATTCGGTATTATTTGTCAGCTTGCTATAGTTCGAGTCTTCCAGCTACCTAAATTTGGTCTGTTATGTACAAGTAGGACTACCGATAGAAACAGCACGCTTTAACCTCGGAACACCACTCTAAAGCTAGGCCCAACAAATGTAGTGGTTTTAACACTGCAACCTTCCATGGAGAGAAGTAGGCCCTACTTTCAGGATACTGGATGGCATTCTTCATATTGAGAGAAGATACTTCAATACAAAACAGGTCCAAGGTTGGTGTATGCAAGATGAAACTAGCAGCATGTAATTTCAAATGAATGTCTAGGACTTGGAGAGGAGGGAGGCACTCGTCAGGGAACATCTTTTCACAAGGAACTCAAAGTTGACAAATTTATACAAGGGCTAACTTCCACCTAGGACTGGAAGTTACCCCCAAGTCAGCACCTCTTCTTCTGGTGGCTGCTAGGTCTCCTCTCTCAGACAGGGGAATTTGGTTTTATTTTAATCTAACTTACAACTCCATTTCCTAATTTGGTCGTTTCATGTATTCTACTTTTATGCATAGTCTAAATAATAAAATAACTCTCACAACTTCCTGTCTAGTAGACCTCAGAAAGTGTATCTACAATATGTTACATGTTTTCAGCCCTGATCTCTACTCAAAGCCGGCACTTCACAGAGCGGAGTACAACAACAACATCATCATCATCATCATCATCATCATCATCATCATCATCATCATCATCATCATCATCATCATCATCATCATCATCATCATCATCATCATCATCATCAACAACAACAACAACAACAACAACAACAACAACAACAACAACAACAAAATGGCACTAAACTTAGACAATTTGCCTTAATTTTTTCACAGTCTGTATTTTAACTCACTGCCTTCAAAAACCATATGAAAAATTGATCAAATTTTGTAGGCAACACAGTCAGAAATAAGCTCCCAGAAAATTTGAAGGGACTAAATTTATCAGTCAATATTTTTTGGGGTAAGAATATTTGAATATGCGGTCCTCTACCTACAAGGCTGTATTTGACGAACCCGAAACCATTCCTTTATTATTAGCTTAAGCACTTAAAAAGTTGGTCCGTTTCGTGGACCCTTGTAGAAGTTTTCAACGGGCAAAAGCTACCCCTCAAAAGAAAGCTCACGAGTAGGCATTTCACACTGATTTCAAATTTGTGTACTAAGACTGTTCAGATTTTGAGCTAGGAGAGCTTGTAAAATTGGGTGCATGGTGGTTCCTGCTTGTTTAATTCATTTAAAATGTCATTTTGCATCGTGGAAGGATATATTGCAAAAATGTGCCTGAAATGCCTTCAACTTTCTTCATTTTTGCCCGATGAGTAATTTAACTGCTTTCCTATCGCATACACATTACAAATTGAACACATCAGTTCCGCAACATGATCTACACTGTTCCCCCAAAATTCCAAGATGTTTAATTTGTAAGGTAATATACTCCGCGTGGATTCCCTTTGAATTAGTGGTGTGAGAGATGACCGGGAAAATGCGGAGGGAGACTTGGTCAAGTTTAAGGCACCGCTGTCTTCCTTTGACAAATCAGCGTACCATCAAACAAGGACAATGGTCACCTGTTCTTAGCAGATGCTTACACCTACCCCCTAGAGGCTTAATTAATAGTTGCAATAAAAGGAAAGTATTCTGAAGTAGGTAATTTATGAATATTCATCACCACAGACTCGCTTTTTACTAGAAACACTCGTTGCTTTGGGAAGGTAGGCAAACTCGGTATCAATAAAGACAGGTCTCTCGGCTACATGTGTAGCCGAGAGCCCTGTCTTTATTGATACCTTTCGTATCAAATGCTAATTACATGAAATATGGAATCAGTTTCATCTCATAATGGGAAAATGTTCATAAATCTAACACCAATTGTACCGAAAAAAGAAACTTTGTGGAAGATTAAAGGGTAGGCTTACACGACTTGATAATGAAGGCTAGGTACAACTTAACAGCGTGCAGTGACCTGATTTGGAAATTTACCGTAGGATATGATTAACAAAACGAAGACTAAATTAAGAAAAGAAAGAATGGGAACGCGGAGGCGTCGGTAATAGTTAGAACCAGGAAGATATGAAAGAAAAAGTAAGCTTTAAAACAGCAAAACGAAAAGCGACTCCCCGCTAAGGCTCCACGAGAGCTCGAACCCACATACTGAATAGTCGGAGTCGAGGGCCTTTTTTTTTTTTTTTCTTTTTCTTTTATTGGTAGGCGAACCCACTGGTTCACCCATAAAAACTCAGGCAATATGTACAATATTTACAATAATAACAATTTTATTTAATTGATAAAACACTGATTCATTTGATTCCTTGGTAAACGCACTTGAGTAACTATGGTGTAAGGATTGGCCCAAAAATACAAACAAACAAATACATACAAACTCATAAGGACCCAAATTAGAATTTCACATAGGACACGAACTTAAACCGTACTCCTTTTGGTTAGTGAACTCATATAAACAATGTACAAACAAAGCACCTTTGGAATTTGTAGCCAGAAAGACTCATTAGTAAAAGTTATGAGAAACCATAGCAAGCCAAATTACCAGTCAAATACATAAGTATAATTGCCCCCATCGTGGCGTAAAAGAATAATCGGGGATTCCCCTTGGTCAAAAATACCCCAGAATTTGCTAAGTTCGTGGCGCTTACTGTAGTAATGATAAATTAGATTAATTTTCTTCTTTAAACTAGTATGGTAATACAAGGGGATATCAATATTGTAGTGGCGGTTGACGCTCTTGGCAATAGCAATACGTGTGCTCCAAATTACAGTCTTGTAGGAATTAAGTAGAAAGTCAATAAGGACAAGTTCGTAATTTTTCCTTGGGAGGTCAAGCCCGAGCAGCGTAGTTTCCTCCCAGCAGTGAACATTAGAAATTGGTCTAATCTTGGAAGTCAACCAAATCCATAAATTGTGGATCAGTGGACAATGAATAAAAAGGTGATGGACAGTTTCAACTTCAAGGTTACATAGGGAACACAAAGGAGAATCAATCATTTTATACTTGTAAAGTCGATCGTTGGTGTAGAGAATATTGTGGAGAATTTTAAAATCAAGATCAGTATCGATATTGGCCTTAATACCACCGTACACGCCGTTCCATCTGTTCTTGAAACTAATTTTGGGGTACATATTCTGCCAGTACTGCTGACCTTTGGGGGTACAGTCACTGGCACAACGTAAGAATAGTGACGCACGCTTTGCAGTCAGCGTGCGAACATCAATCCAGGAATCCCCCGACTTCAATCTTAACAGTAGGTTCTTAACGGGCTCAGTACTTACAATTTTATCCTGAGAAATTATCATATCACACTAGGATTGAGGAATACAATGTAAGACATGACTTAAGTAATTGCCAATATCGCCTAGCTTAACTTTTGAGTGGGGGTTTAACGCAATAAATAAATTTCTTGAGCCGGAAAACAGTATGGTATCATATCGTAGCAAATATCACCAACATAAATAAATTCACCCTCTATAAAGTCCTTGTTGTAAAGAACCGACTGATTCTCATCCAGGATGAAAGGATTGTGAAAGAGGGGCTGGTGAAGAATGTCCGCTCTAGGGCCTTACCAACTGGCCAACGACAATGTTGCGAACGGGTAGCAATATAATTAATAGAGATACGACATCTAATGTGAAGTTGTGTGACAAACAGTTAGTAGAAGAGCTGTGTGATTTCACCCGCACCCTTCTTAAGTATTATTATTATACCGTTCTCTACATTGCCTGAAACACGCCCAAATGAGGTTGTTTCAATTCGCTTGAATACATTTTTTTCTTTTAATGTTTATAGCATCAATGGCCTTTAAATGTTTCGTAGTTTGCTCAGTACAAACGACATCAATAGGGGTAGGGGCGGGGAGGGGAAGTCATGGGAAACACAGGAAGCCGTGGTCTTCCCGGTCGCGGAATTTTCCAGTTTCGTCAGAAAACATGTAGTCAGTATAGTAGGTACGATCAAATGGCGACGCTGGCCGGGCTAGGGCCAAAATTTGCGCAACAGGGGCCTTAGCGTATATACGTGGACTGCAGCCTGAATCCCGACAAGGGCGACGGGATGCCGAAAGGTAGTCGACAGCAAACTTCTAAATTTTCGGCACGCATTTTGACTTTTTAGTCATGAAATTGGAAACTTTGGGGGACTTATTACGGGATCTGCCCTCATTTGAATCGAAATATCAAGTAAATCACAGAGGCGAATGGTTGTTGCGGGCATCTTCATAGTTTATCGTTTCCTGACTACGTTGGACAATTTACCCCTTCCTCGACGAGGGGCATGGTCCCTAACCCCATCTGACGTCACCACTGTTCCGATGACGATCAGTCTCCCTGACTTTCTGGCCTTCTTTGGTCTCAAGAGCGCAAATCCTCCAACTCGAATATCAAATTTACGGCGAACTTCGGCGCTGTAGAGTATCTTGCTTTACTTATTTGTGACTCTAACATCCAAAGGCCTTCAAATGGACCAAAATCAGTTATAAGCTGATCAATAGAAGAACTTGATGATTTGCTGGTACACGCGCTTTCTGAAGTTTAAATAAATGCTAAGACTTCTTTCCAATTTCAAGTTGACCGTCATGATATGGTAATTTAAATATTTACTGACGGACAGCTTGTTGGCTGTTCTGTTATTGATATCTTCAACCAGGCGAAACTTTGTATTCAATCGAGATCGAATCAAGGGAGGTGAGGAGGTGGGGTTTGGGGGCCCCCGGTTGAAGATACTTTTCTACACTCTTCCATAAGGCGCTATTGTCGGCATTTGTCAAACTCGAAGTCACCCCCTCCCCCTCAATTAAAAAACTCCTGCATACGCGGATGTACCGGTACAGTTAGCGTACCACTAATTATTGACCCGTTGTCTTACACACAATATCGGGCTACTTCCCCCCTCCCCTCCCCCTGATCCTTGTAGAAGTTTTCAACCTGGACATGCCACCCTTCAGGTTAAAGCTCATAATGTGGGCTCTTATGGCATGTTCAAACTTTTGTACCATGACCATTGAAATTTTGAGCTAGAAGGGTCTGAATGATAGGTACATATTTTCCAGCCCTGATCTCTACTCAAAGACGGCACTTCACAGAGCGGAGTAATACAATCAAACAAGAGCAACAATGTTGCCGCAGCTCAGCTTGTCCTAGGCCATGAAAAAGTGTGCAGCCAATATTTCGGTTGGGTCTGTAACTCAAGATGTCCATACGTACGTTAAAATTCAAAGAGATAAATATAAATGTAATGAAATAAGTATTTATTAAACTTCTGAAGCACCGAAAGACTAAATTTTGTACACAAAGTTGATGTTATAATACTGCACAGATGTTTGTAAAGATTGGACATCGTACCTGAATATCGCAGCGATACTGGGGACGAGCTGACTTGAATGACATTGACCGCAGTTGAACGGTAGCGTCACGTGTGCCGATCGCACGTGAATTACTGCCTGGCCTTATTCTTCCCGCCCCCTGATAGCTTCGTTGTAAAAACTTTAACATTACCGTAACCTGCGGAAGGGGTGGTTGCAGTCCCGGCAGACTGAGATTCCCAAGCCCTAAATAAAAACTTAAGAAATCTGAAAATGCTGAAAACTTCAGTTCCTAGTTTATGTTTTCAAGGCCCATCAGAACCTGGGAAATCGCATACATAGGTTCTAGTTTCCTTTTCCAAAAATCTTCCCGGGGAAGTCCTCCGATCCACCACCGCAGAAGGGCACTTATGAAAGCAGGGATCTGTTGCAACTCCCTGATTCGAGTAACTCGCACGGACGCATCGAACTCCTCTCTGATACAAGATGCACGCGACGCAGCTGAAACCTAAAGACATTACGTATTGTTTCTCACGCGGTACGGTGCCAAAGCATGCTAAACTTTCGTAAATTAGCTTGTGATTACCTTTCCTTACACGCTAAATTCTGTGTACCCTTTAGGCCCCTTTTCTCCTGCAATTAAAATTATTTTACTGCATAACATTTTTATGATTGGGATCTTCCAGGTATCCTCGTCTTGGACAATTTTTAGGGCCGGTGAAGGTATCGCAACAGGAGGTTATACGAGTTATAGCCTAAGGCTATCTCGGGTGGGCTTGAAATATTACCCCCATTGCTCCCGGCCTTACCAACTTCTGGTGGGGCTTTCGGCAACGAAAAATAAGCTTGAATGGTGCCTCATGCAGTGTCGGCGCCCCCTTTTCTCCGTGACTGCACAATTCCTGCCTCCGAGCATAGTTATAGAGGGGGACCTCGATAGACTATGCTCCAAGACTGACATGCACACGCCTTCAAGAATGTACGTCAGTTTCGTTTTCAAAACGAAAATTCCCGGCATCCCAATTCACGAGTAGCTCCTTTCCATCATGTGACAAACTTATTTTTATACTTATTTAATTGCTGCTTAATTCAAGAAAAATGAGTCATTGTTTACCTTTAACATTAAATATTTTTGTCCATGAATGTAAAGAAAATGCTTGTAAAGGAGATAAGAGAAGATTCGTAAGATTAAGGTAATATTCATTACAAATAAACTTGAGGCGACTGCTTATTCCCTCTCAATTTTAAGCCAAACTCCCCAAACCACCCTGTAGAGCAAACTTAACGCCTCTTTTGCGACTGCTTTATTAGGCCTAAGAAATTGTTTGTTTGTCTTCGACCGCCCGCACGTAATTTTTCGCCCGCTCGTATTATTTTTTTAGTTTCATGTTTTTTTTTTGCCTTTTGTGTTGTACACAAACCTATATATTTTCCGACGAAACTTTTTTTGTTCCTGACTGAAATACCTTGCACTAAATGGCCCATATATGTTGAATATCCCGTCGAAAGCAGAATAAATAAAACGCCTCCTTCACACAAACACACACACGCACACGCACACACACACATACAACACTCGAGGGAAGCCATAGGCCTGCTTTTTCCTGGAGTTCCGTGTTACTGACTTCCCCATTTTCATCACTGGCTATGGAGAATACCTACGTACGTAGCTGGTTCGAATATTGTTCGTTGTTCAACTATCGGTCAGGGACCGTGACCTCGGAGCCAATTTTGAAATGCGCGGGCTAACCATCAAAGCGGCATAACATTTTCAAGAAAATAAAAGCCTTTTAAAGCGTCCCAAAATGCCCACGGCAGGAAAAGTGCGGGGGATAAATCCCCAATAGCCCTAGCCTCCGCGGTCCCTGTGTCAGTGGTCTGGCAGGTCTGCCTCAAAGCGTACCCGCGGAGATAAAGTTCACTCGATCAGCTATTGCACAGACTCAACGCACGTGGCTACTGCTGTTCGTTGGGGGCACAGTGATCAGCGGCGTAGCACGACCCTCGGGGCCCATGGACAAGAGGCAGGGAGGGGCCCAAACCAATGGTATCATAAACCCATTTTCCTATGACCCCTTCAGTCTTCGTGGGGAGGAACGAAGTAACAGCCATGACTTGCATGCACCAGATCCGGGTTCAATTCCCAATCCCATTCTTGCCTGCCGTTCTTCAAAAGCAGTTGGTTCTTCTGTAGTTGTTGATAGCTTTTTGGTTCATTTCGGGTATTTGCTGGATGGTTAGACGGTAGGCAGGGTTATGACTTTTCGAGATTTTTTTTTGCGCATTTGCAGGTTGGGCCCCCTGAACCCTCGGAGCCCCCGGATATTGTCCACCCGCTTGCAACGTCAGTGACAGTGATGGCTTCATACTATGAAAACAGCAAAAAAAAAGTTTCCTTCAATCGACATTGCCACTCCCAGACGTGTTTGGTTGGAACTGATCTGCTCACTGCCAACGTGAGGGACTAAAATGTGGAAACCTTTCATTCACATAGGTGTGCGATCGGAGGGGCTTGCAGCATGTGTGTGTGTGTGTGTGTGTGTGGGGGGGGTGTTGTGAGACGAAATTACTATGTTCTTTCTTCATTTCATGTTTGATGGAAACTGAATGTTTTATACGCAGGTTTTATTTTTCGGACAAGAGTGGACACACTGCAGTCAAGTTCATACCTACGAACTACAGTAACATGCTCTTGGTCTGAATATAATGCATATATATATATATATATATATATATATATATATATATATATATATTATATTATATTATATATAATATATATTATATTATATAATATATATATATATATAGAATATGAGAACGAATGCAATAAAGAGCATAACTGGTTGATTATAGGAGTAAAAAAAATCTACAACTTATTTCGAAATTTTCGGTCCCCCTGGAACCTTCTTCAGCGAAATCTTACAACAAAGTGAGTAACTTAATCAAGAAAATAACAAGCAACGAACAAAGCGCTGGAAGTTAGATAAACAAACATAATAGGATTAAAGTGTTTGATGAAAGGTGTATTGATTAAGAAGACCGATGTCTTTGTTAAGTCCAGTGAGATGTGATTTAAGCTTCATTATCCAAATTAGTTCCGTACGTTTACGGTTTTCTGTGCAAACAAAGTTGCTAGCTATGAGAGTTACTTTTAGATTATCAAGGGCATGACCGGGGAGATTGAAGTGTTCTGCTACTGGGAATCCAATAGCATTGTCTCGAATAGACTTTTTGTGGTTATTAAACCTATGACGGAAAGAAGTCCCGGTTTCTCCAACATAGAGTCCGTGTTTACACAGATTACAATGAAATATGTAAACAACATTGCAAGAATCGCAATTGAGGATTGGGGGTTTTAACGGAAATTTTATATCAGGGATGGTGACCCGCTCTCCCGTGTTGATATGTCTGCAGATTTGGCAGAGTTGCTTGTTGCAACATGTATTACCCCTAGTGGCTTCGTCTGAGGTCGGTAATTTGGACGGAGCGATTAGTCTCCTTAGATTAGGGGGCTGGCGTAGCGCAAGGAGAGGGAGGTCAGCAAATAGGTCAGAAAGGGTGGGGTTGTTTGAGGGATGCAAAGGATTGTTTAAAGGTACGTGCCAGACTGGGGATAAGGGGGTGGAATTCAAAAACAAGGGGGATGCGTTTGTTGGGGGTCTTGCTTTTATAGGACAGAAGGTCATGGCGATTGATAAGAGCGGTTTTACGTATACCCTGTTTAATGATACGCATAGGGTAGCCGCACGAAAGAAAGTACCCGGTAAGAGAGGAAATCGAACGGTCGTAGTCAGTCGGGTCGGAGGAAATACGTTTGGTGCGAAGGCATTGGCTGTAAACGATCGATTTTTTGAGATTGGCAGGGTGGGCACTGTCGAAATGCAGTAAAAGGTGCTTGTCGGTGGGTTTGCAATAGAGGGAAGTTGAAATGGCGCCAGAGTTCACTGTCATCAGTATGTCAAGGAACGCGATTTGAGTACTAGAAACCTCGAAAGTGAATTTAATGCTTTTATGGAAAGAATTGACATGAGTTTTAAAGCTTTCGAGGGCATCTTTACCGTGGGTCCAAATGAAAAAAATATCGTCAATGTAGCGATAGTAGTGTAATGGTTTCAAAAAAAAAAAAAAAACTAGATAACATAACAACTTCACGTTTACGCATGAAAATATTTGCATAACTAGGTGCCATCTTTGTGCCCATGGCGGTCCCTTTGATTTGGTGGAAAAAGTTACCATTAAAAGTAAAAAACACTTATACACTGGTACACTTATGGAATGAGTCTTAGCTAGTTGGCAAATTTCGGGGAGTGACAAGGTGTTGAAATCCGGGATACTGTCACTAGAATTAAACTTACTATACAAATGGCTATGAAGCACCTTAGGAAGTTTATGAACTTTGGGAAGGGTGTAAAAATACCCTAATTTGGGTTGAGAGGGGATGAGCTCTCTTACCGTGCCGGAGATGTGTGATGAAAGTCCATCCAAAAGCTCCTTAGAAATAGAATTAAAAGTGCTCACCGGGTCAAAATTAATCTTAACATAAAACTTAGTGTCCAATAACTGGTTTCGGCTTCGGCAATATAGTCCTTGGTATTAAGGATAGTGACGGCACCTCCTTTGTCTGCTGGGCGGATGACAATAGATTTGTTTCTGCGTAGTTGTTTGATAGCAGCCATATATATGTATATGTATATATATATATATACATATATATACATATATACATATATATATATACATATATACACACACACATATATATATATATATATATATATATATATATATAGAAAAGTTGAAATAACTTCACAAAACACCACCAAAATGGTATAATAAAATGTATTAAATCCTAAGTTCTTTCACCCGTTCATGCGGGATCTTCAGAGGTGAATGACACGAGTATGTACAAAATTAGTTGATACAAAGAAATTGGAGAGGTTGTAATAGTAAATGCCAATTAGACTTGGCGGATGTTTTTACACACTTAAGTAAACAAATCTTTAGATTATAGGTCTCTCTGCTCTCTGCCCTTCAAAGAGGCTATTTACCGGATTAAAGCTCAACAAAGAAGCTATTTACAATGTGATACCGCACAGCGGCGAGAACTTCAAGAAGACAAATACAATGGTTAGCTATGTACAGTGAACAGAATTATCTGTTAAAGGCAGTAGGCAGTCACCCCAATCAGAGTGAGTGTATCCTGTCACTCTAGTTCATGATTGGCCTATTTTGATCATGTGACAATATTTTTGTTGGTGAAGTGTAAAATTCAAGGAGAATTTCTCCTTGCTTTACCTATTGTTTGTATAATTATGTTCGAAACATCTTCAGAGGTACTTGTAGTGCAATGAGAGGAGATTTGCAAGAGTTTGCTGATTTTTCAAAGAAAATTTTGGGGCGACTGCCTATTGCCTTTAAGTGACGGCTTGTATTTACAGATAAAATAGTTTTCCTTAATAAGTAGTTGGTTCTCATTGGAGCACTGATAGAAGGGTGAAATTCTGAAATTATTTTTACCACACGTATGAATATGTTTACTAACTTCCAGAATCCTGTAACATTCATTTTTAATATGGCTTCTATGTAAAGTAACACGGTTCGCAAAATTTTTCGTGCTACCTATATATTGATCATTGCAATTACTGCAATTAAGAACGTATACAACATTTTTAGACTCACACGTAAACTTAGTTTTAACAAAGAAGTCTTCGTCTGTGACAGAAAAATGAATTTCTTACCCTGCATTATTATAGGGCATATTTTGCAGCGAGGGCGGTTGCATTTGCTTATTTGCGAAGTTGATTCGCTGTCTTCAAACTTTGCTTGGGTTAACATTTTTTTTTTCAAATTACGTGGTTGTCGTTTGGTTTTGATAAGTCTTACGTCTTTTATGACAGTATTCATTTTGACGATGCAGTTCAAGTAGGCATGTTCTGGCATATTAAATTGAAAATTTCCGGATGTCTAGGATTAAAGGTGGGCACATAAGCGAGTGTGTCTGTCGTGTAACTTTGTTTTTCACAATTTCGTAAAATATGAATAGGGATACTTTCTGGCTTTTCTTATCCCATGTTCAATTAACTTATGTGGATACCCCCGTGTGGTAAGACAAGCTGATAATTCATGAAGTCTTTTTGTACGTAAGTCTGGCGTTTTAACAATAGTGCAAATACGTCTGGCAAGGTTGTAAGGGATGTTTAGCTTGCAGGTTCTAGGATGACTGCTTTTGAAATGGAGGTATTGTTTAGTGTCCGTCGCTTTATAATAAATGTGTGTCAAAAGCTTGCCCTTTGACTTAATAACTAGGATATCAAGAAACGGTAGTTCCGTTTCACTACAATGCATGGTAAATTTTATATCCTTATGTAAACATTGTAAGATGTTAAATAGAACATTAATGTTGCCCCAGGTATTATTCCAAATTATAAAACAGTTATCAAGATAACGTTTCCAAGATTTTACAAACACTTCTTTAACAGTGGAGTCGAGCTTCAATTCAATTTCATTATACAGTTTGTTTTCGAGGAAAGCTAGAGTTAAGGTGGCGTAGGTAGGTGCCATTTTTGTTCCCATGGCTGCACCGTTGGTCTGTTTAAAATTTAGGTTACCAAATTGAAAGTAGTTATTGTTCAAAATGAGATAGATACTGTCGATGATAAAGTCTTTGGGGATTCGATGAGGAAGGACTCCTGGATATTTTTCAATCCAATAATTTCTTCAATGCCTAAAGAATGTGGAATATTGTTGTACAGGCTTGCAACATCAAAGGCACAGAGTAAGGAGTCCTCTTATACTATTTCGGTGGTGTTTTGTGAAGTTATTTCAACTTTTCCTTCTATATTAACACTTCACGACGTTTTTTGCTGCTTATCTTCTATCCATCTATATGTATGTATATATATATATATATATATATATATATATATATATATATATATATATATATATATATATATATATATATATATATATATATATACGTAGAAGTCAGCATGGCAAGATACACACTAGGCGTGCACTGCAAACCTGGAGTAAAAGCTGTGTTTGATTGATTTTGCAGCCCTGGCCTAGTCAGGGAAAGTGAGGAGCGATACGAGCGCTGTTTCTCGGCCTTCTGTGGAGTATGGACTTTGAAGGGGTATAAATCACTTGCACATCCCTTTGTTATGTTATTATGTTAACAATAAGCCACTGACAGTTCATCCTGTAAACACATGTCCATACGTTTCATTGTCTTGTGCTGTGCTGGGAAAAAAAAAAACCGCCCGCCTGACGGCCCTTTTTGGCAGGTCTCGAGGACAAACAAAACAATATTCTTTGAGGGGCCTTAGCAAGACTTATGTTTTTTGTTTAAATTGAAGACATTAGGCGAAGTTGAACATGTGTGTCTCTGCCCAAACACAAAAATGTGTACTGTTTCGGACAAGGCCACTTATTCGCAAGGACTTGCACAACTTCAACGCCCTTTCTTCTCGAGTAACCATCCAACGAACTCAGATACCTATGCACGGATCCAGACATTTCGAAAAGGGGAGGGGGGCTGAAAGCCCCCTTGAATATCCTCCTAGAATAACATTATGCTAATTTTCGCGTATTTGTTATTGTTAATGTGGCAAAAAAGGGGCGGCTGAGGCCGTGAACCCCCCCCCCCTTGGATCCGCGCCTGGATACTATTATTAAAATGTCTGAATGACATCTACTACACATGTCCACATATTGCCTACGTAGCAGGCTGTACGGCATATTCCTTGTTCAGTCATATTTGGTGGTTTGGGAAGCCGAGGAGCTTAGCAATCAGTCCGCTCCGCGGGGTAGTCCACATACGGTACTCCATAGTCGATGTACCGCACTTTGCGTAAATGCTCCCACGACGATGTAAGCACGAGACATCCTGTACATTAATATGTGTACAGTATACTTTTTACGTAGTTTTTATTTTATACAAAGTACTGTTTTGACCCCTTAAAATAATAACGACAACAGCTGGGAGCCTCGACGTCCTGTACATTTAAATGTGTACATTATTCTTTTGTACGTTTTATGTACGAAAGTACTCTTTTCGGCACTCAGATGATAACGACAACAACTGGGGGATGTAACATTGGTTCAGCACTATTCAAACTATCTATACGTAACGTTCCAGCACATCTAGTGCACAACAATTGAACGAAAAGAAGGGATTTTTACATTTTCAAGCAAAGCCCTACCCCTAGCTCAAATAGCGTTCATATTTATCGAAAATGGTTGCATCATTAAGATATTGTAAGAGACGGGATACAAAATGAAGGAAAGCCATTATGTTTGAATATTCAGCAATACAATACGTTTAAAGGTTGCTCACTTATCATTTGCATGTTATGTAGTTGTTGTATTGTCGAGTTATTTGCATGTTATCTAAGTTACGTAATAGTATGTTCTATGTTGCAGTCAGTGATATGTGTTCGATGAGTTGAGAGGATAATTGATTTTGAGAGAATACAGTTGAGTTCGTTTTCGTCCAGTCTCTGTTCCTGTTTGCTATTTTGTTCACTATATGTTCGTCTCGTTGTAAACTATATGCACCCACGTAAACTATATGCACCCACGCTGAAGCAACCACGATACACTGGTGGTAGCGAGTGTTACTGAGTTCAACATAAAATTTTTTTTGAAGAACTTTATTGACTACTTTACTATGTTTTCCTGGACGAGGGCATTTTAAAAGTAATTTTGTATACTTGGAAAGGATATTCTACCTGTTTTTTTATTCGTTTGTACGATGCTGGTCTGCCAATTTCGGACGTTTATATGGTACGTAAAGCTCAACTTTACAATATCCACTGTGTGGACACGCCCTATTCATCAGTTCATACACCGATATATATATATATATCTTTCTCATCGTCCAAGTCTTTTTTTTTCCTTTAACGTGTTTCGAAACGGACACGATCCAAAACAAAACCAAACAAAACCCGTCGGATGACAAACACAACGCCAAAACCACCCACACGCTGCAAAGAAAACGAAATAGTCTTTGTTACCACTAATAAACAAACCATCACCACCACCACACCCATCACCACTGACCGCCCTCAACACCAACAGTGACCACCGCCCCAACCCCACACCAAACCTAAAACACCCGAGCCTCCCAAAAACCACAAACCAGAACCACCCCAAACCGCACGCCCGAAGGCAACAACACGCCCGAAGGCAACAACACGCCCGAAAGGAAACAACCACCCGCCCGAATGCAACAGCACAAGCCCGAAGGCAACAGCATACGCCCGAAGGGAACAGCACACACCCGAAAGCAACAGCACAAGCCCGAAGGCAACAGCACAAGCCCGGAGGCAACAGCACACGCCCGAAGGCAACAACACGTCAGAAGGCAACAACACGCCCGAAGGCAACAGCACGCAAAAAGCACTTGGCAAATACAGGTGCACCTTGCCCAAGGGTGCCCCCGGAGGCAGTTGTGGCAAAGGGTAGCCTCATTATCCCCACGTTTAAACAAACTCCACAACCGGATGCAGTTTAAAGTCCTACCCTACCAAGTCGTCTACTCCTAAACCCAAGAACTGTTCCTGTAAAATCGCAGTTTTCTTTTTGGTTCTCAAACAACCGGCGAAATAGTAACTTTTACATTTCATTGTCAAACACCTAACGAAGAGCTCAATTACCCGATGTCATTGTACTCCGAATTCTACATGATCACCTGGTTATTCGTCTTTGCCGATACTTACTACTACAGAGAATCTGGAATTCTCCGGAGAGGACGCCCATTGTACTGAAATACTTGTTCACTTAATTCCTGCGCATCTTTCTCCTTACTCTAGATGGTATCTTGATTGCCGTTCGTTATTCCGAAGGGTCGTTATTCCGAAGGACCGTTATTCCGAATCTAACAGTAGGACCGTTATTTCGAAGGTTCGTTATTCCGAAGGTTTTTTATTCCGAAGGGTCATTATTTCGAATGGAACATAAAGGTCGTTATTTCGAAGGGTCGTTATTTCGAAGGGTCGTTATTCCTAAGGGTCATTATTCCGAATAGAAGATAAGGGTTGTTATTTCGAAGGGGTCGTTATACGAATTGAACATTAGGATCGTTATTTCGATGGTTTATTTTTCCGAAGGTTTGTTATTCCGAAGGGTCGTTATTCCGAATATAACATAAGGGTCGTTTTTCCGAAGGGTCGTTATTCCGAAGGGTTGTTATTCCGAAGGGTCATTATTCCGAATAGGAGATAAGGGTCGTTATTCCGAAGGGTCGTTATTCCGAAGGGTCGTTTTTCCGAAGGGTTGTTATTCCGAAGGGTCGTTATTTCGAAGGGTTGTTATTCCGAAGGGTCATTATTTCGAATAGGAGATAAGGGTCGTTATTCCGAAGGGTCGTTATTCGAATTGGCAGATAAGGGCGTTATTCCGAAGGGTCGTTATTCCGAAGGACGTTATTCCGAATAGAAGATAAGGATCGATATTGCGAAGGGGATTATTCGAATAGGGATTTTTCAAATTGAACATAAGGATCGGTTCTCCGAACCAGAAAAGGGCCATTTTTTTGCGCAGGTGAGGTGCCAACGGGCCACCTTCATGTTTGACACAATTTCCTCATCCTCTATTCGGAATAACGACCCTTCGGAATAACGAACTTTATGCTATATTCGGAACCCTTCGGAATAACGACCCTTCGGAATATAACCCTAATCTTATTTTCGGAATAACGACTCTTCGGACAAACGACCCTTCGGAATAATGACCCTTCGGACTAACGACCCTTATCTTCTATTCGGAATAACGACCCTTCGGAGTAATGACCCTTCGAACTAACGACCCTTATCTCATATTCGGAATAACGACCCTTCGGAAAAATGACCCTTCGGAATAACGAACCTTCGGGATAACAACTTTTATCCTATTTTCGGAATAATGACCCTTCGGAATAACAAACCTTATGTTATATTCGGAATAATGACCCTTCGGAATAATAACCCTTATCCTATTTTCGGAATAACGAACCTTCGGAATAACGGTCCTAATGTTAGATTCGGAATAACGACCCTTCGAAATAAAGAACCTTATGCTATATTCGGAATAATGACTCTTCGGAATAACGACCCTTCGGAATAATAGTCCTAATCCTATTTTCGGAATAACGACCCTTCGGAATAACGACCCTTCGGAATAATGATCAGACCCCGGTATCTTTACCACGGCATTTTGTACTCTTTTAAGAAGGGTTAGAAGAATCTTACAACTACAAAATAGCCACTATTAACTTTAACGTTGTGAACAAAGCAGAGTTTTATTCCTTCGAAAGAGCTAACACAGAATAGTTGTTGCTACGCCCTGTGGCCAGACCCATCGCCACAACAGAAATCCTTGCAAAGGTCTAAAAAGTTGACGTTTAAAGGACAAATTTAAAGGAAATTTTTCATATTTGTATGTTCAGACTCCTCCAGCCAGGAACTTTTTGTGTATTCTTAAAACTGTTCACTTTGTGTATTTCGCAAAAGACTTTAATAAGGTTAGTGTTTTCAAACTTTTTACATTGTATTTTCCCTTCATAAGTTTTTGAAAACCCCTGTATGTCTGTCAATGGTACACTTAGCTATCACTTGCATACATACATTATTCGGAGCCATAACGTCTCACCCTGCTGCAGGCGCGGTTCTAGATCGAGACTTTTGGGAGAGGCTTGGGGGGGGGGGGGGATCTTGAAACGGAAGAATCATAAAATTTTCTCTCAAATATGTAAATCGGCCACGCTCACGTTGAAACCAATGATAATAAAAACAGTACCTTAACCAGGGACGGCGCAAGGTTATTTTGATAGGGGACATGGGTTGAGTGATCGCCGTCGTGGGGGATGGGTCTAAGGGGAGGGGTGTCCCCTTCCTCTGAGAAATTTTTGCTAATTTAAGGTTGCTAAGATGCAAAATGGTGCATTCTTTGGGTAATTTTTCACTATATGACTGGAAAATGTACATAACTTTGTGAATTCTAATTTTTGATTGGGTAAAAGAGGGCTGTTCTAGGGGATAGGTCTAAAGGGAGGGTCCGCCCCTCCCCTTTTGAGAAATTTTGGTTATTTGAAGGTTGCTTAGATGCAAAAATGGTGTTGTCTTTGGGATATTTTTGGACCCGATCATATGGGTTCAAAACATTCTTAATATTTTTGGTTAGGTGAAAGAGGAGCCTTTTTGTCTAAGGGTATGTATCAACAAACCTCCTGAAGTCCCCTTTTGGACACATTACTGTCTTCTAGCGGGGAAAAGTTTTTACGCGAAAAAAACCTACGTGCGTGAGCCACACCAGGGAAATATGTCTCGAACTATTAAGAAAATTTGCCTCGCTTTCATTTGATGCATTATAAAATCGTATCTAAAGGCTGGTTAGAAACCGGAATATGGCCTCTTGGGAGCTCTGGATTAACTATATGCTGATATGGATCAGATATAGGGGCCTACCCGGCCTCCATCCTCTTTTTCTTCTCCTTTTACGTCTTCTTTTCCTACTCTTTTTCTCTTTTCCTTGCAAATTACTAGGGGGATAGGCCTCCCTTCTCCCTGTAGGTGGCACCGCCCGCCTGAACCACTGACCATAGACTGTCAACGTCACATACAGGCATATATTTTTTTTATTTGGAAGAATGTAGCAAACGTTACTGAGAGATACGAGAAACTGGACCTGTTCACATTAATGGGAATAACGATTCGGCCTGTAGATTTGACTTAAAAGGACTGCTAGTATAGCTTGACGAGATCAGTGACGAAATGACTCGTTTTTTAACTTCCAACAGATGATTAATCCGTTACTTGATTTACATGTACGTACATACTATCATAGATGTTACTTATGTTACTTATCTGACCCAACTTCCATTGTATGAAATCGTGAACCTAATATGTGATTTCGAGACACAGACGACAGTTTCCCTTGACAAACTAAATCCACTGGACCAAGATGTGCACAAGTGTATTGGGCAATTTTGTTTTTCTCAGTACACGCAAATATAGCATAACACAACCTTTGAAAATTTTTTTGGGGGATTGAGCGAACTTTGGTGGGGGGGGGGGGCTTGAGCTCCTCCTGACGATGACAAACCGTTGCCATATATTAGAGTCTTACTGGAAAATACCCCGGCTGATGTATTTATAGACACAGGATCGGATCTTACGATAATGAGTGAACAATTGCGAAACCACATCCCATCTCTGAATAGGCAAGCATACCAACCCCTATATTTTTTGGCAAAGTCAGTGACGGACGAGAACATTGATACAGTAAGAGCTACGTTGACCATAGGATCAAAGCTTTGCAAAACTGCTTTTCATGTGGTTAGAAATGTCAGTCGACCATTGTTGCTTGGTTGGGATTTTCTACTACATAATCAGGCAACTGTAGATGTTAGAGAAGGAGTTCTAGTCAAGGAGATCACAAATTCCATTACTTAGGAAGAGGCACGATGCCCCAGCTAGTTGTAACCTCATTACTGTTGAGCATACTATCATTGCTCCATAGTCATATGTTCAGATTAAGGCCATGTTAGAAACTTCACCTTACATTATTTCACCTGATTCATATGTAGGTATATTGGAACCTAAGTATTTTGATGAGCCAGCTATTTTAGTCCCTCGAACTATCAGTAAAATTCACGATGGACATTTATTAGCAACTATAGTTAATCCTACTAAAACTCCAGTTCAAGTCAAGAAGGACAGTCTTCTAGGTCAAGTGTATAGTGTACATGGGTCCAAGGACCCGGAGTATGTTATTCTAGATGAGAAATATATTCCCAAAGAAACGAGTAAGGGCACTGGGAAAATTCCTAAGGTAAATGTTGACCTCGAACACTTAACACGAGAACAGCGTGATAAGGTAAATTGTGTACTTGGGGAATTTTCTGATGTCTTTCAGGATTTTCCTGGGAGAACAGATTTAGTTAGACATGCTATAACAACAAAATCTGATCCTATATCACAAAGAGCCTATCGCACTTCTCCCAAAATGGAAGCCCAAATAGATAAATTACTCAAAGATGACATCATTGAGGAGAGTCAAAGTCCTTGGTCGGCACCAATTGTCCGGGGTGTAAGAATGGAAATGCAGATGCCTTATCTAGAATACCGTCTCCACTTCCTGGTACTGCAACCAGTGTACAACTGGTAGTCATAACGAATGTAATGACGTATTAGTAAACAGTGTTTTTTCCAGAAAATGGAACAATACAAATGCATGACGTGTCAGAAGTACATTCTTCCTCCAGTAAAGGGTATCATTCTGTGATCAGTAATTCGAAGTCAGCTATGTTTTTAGGTATTGATAACACTGTAATACGACAAGAGCAAACTTCAGATCCAATACTTAGTGAGGTAATTGAGTGGGTAACGCATGGTAAGGAACCACCTAAGCAAGAGCTCACTGGAACTAGTAGAGTTTTTCGTAAGCTCTGGTGGGAATTTCCAAAACTGGTCATTGTTGAAGGTTTATTATGTAGGAAATTGTTGTTACCAGGAAGAGAGAGAGTTTGCAACTTGTCATCCCAAAAGCAATGATTGATGAAATATTACCTCTTATTCATGGGTCCGGTTACGCAGGCCATTTTGGCTTGACAAAACATTACGGAGAGCTCAGCTGAACTGTTACTGGCCATACATGCAACAGTCTATTAGGGAATATTGTTTGGCTTGCGAGTCCTGTAATGTACGAAATAGTCCGATTCCGCAGCGTAAGGCTCCGATGCCAAACATTCGAACGAGTCGTCCTTTTCAAGTGGTCTGTGCAGATATTACCGAGTTCCCCGTAACTGCAAAAGGTAACCGTTACGTTCTTGTCCTTATGGATCACTTTTCTAAATGTGTCAATCTATACCCCATGCAAGATCAAAAAGCTGTTACTGTAGCCAAATGTATTTTTGAAAATTATGTAAAGCAACACGGCATTCCAGAGCAATTACACACTGACCAAGGTAGGCAATTTGAAGGGGAAGTAGTGAGCCATCTATGTAAATCATTAGGCATTAGAAAGACAAGAACCACTCCCTACCACCCGCAATCTGATGGTCTCATTGAGAGATTTAATCGCACTATGAAAGATCAGCTGGCTAAATATATTGCATCTGGACACAAAGATTGGGATGACTAATATTTAGGTTATATAGAGTTTGCGTATAATACGGCATGTCATTCTACTACAGGGTACACTCCATATTTTGTATTACTACATGGTCGGAAATGTCGTACGCCTGTAACACTTTTGACTGCACCCCCAGAACTACGAAAATCTCACCCCAGGAACACCAGCATTTTATTGTGCAAAGTTAAAGGAGAAAATGAAACATGCATTTGAAAGTATTACCGAACAATCTGCTGGTTCCCAAAAAAAGCAAAAATATTATTATGGTTTAAGTAAGAAATTTCATCCCTTTTTACCTGGAGATTTGGTTATGGTGAACAATGCGGCAGACAGGTCAAAAATTGCACCTAAATGGGTAGGACCATTCCTTGTTGCCAAGGTGTTAAGTAGGTCTGGTGATAACATTACATACGAAATACAGGATAATGCAAATCCTGCTCGATTATTTAACGTTCATTACAATCGTCTCAAACCTTACTATGAGAAACCAACTAATCTGAACGTAAGAAATTCCGGCCCCTCAATTATTCCTGAACTGCCCCACAGGAAAGGGGAGTCAGGAACGAAAAGAGATACCCCTGTTCCTACTTTCATGAAAGGTACTAGTACTAGTTACAAAACCACCAGCGGTAAAAGAAGTTTGGAGATTGGTTGTATAAATATTAATTTTAGGTTACGGTTTGAATGAATTGTTTTAGTAATTTTGAGAGTGAAAACAATAAAAGGAGGATTTATATATTTATTTTTTCTCAAATTATGTTTTGTTGAAATAAATGTTAATGTTCCAATGTACGGAATACAAACTATATAGTCGTGTAAATATTTATTTTCATTTGGAAAACACAAAATAAAGTAATAAAACTATAATTGAGCAAAAGAAATGAAATGATGTTACGTTAAATTAATGTAGATAGAGGACGATCTTTTTCGAAGGAGTAAGGTGTGTAAGAGACGGGATACAAAATGAAGGAAAGTAATTATGTTTGAATATTCAGCAATGCGATACGTTTAAAGGCTGCTCACTTATCATTTGTATGTTATGTAGTTGTTGTATTGTCGAGTTATTTGCATGTTATCTAAGTTACGTAATAGTATGTTCTATGTTGCAGTCAGTGATATGTGTTCGATGAGTTGAGAGGAGAATTAATTCCCCTTTAAGTCAAGTCTATGAAAAATAGCGAAATGCTACGTATTTAAATACGATGTCGAAAAGTGACAGACATTTGCCATGCACGATGGTTATAGCTCAGCTGAAACCTTGAGCTGAGCTAAAACTGGCGCTAAACTTAGAAAAAGCGCCTTGAATTTTGTAAAGACTGTATTTCAGCTCCACTGCCTACATGAAAAAGTGATCACATTTTGTAAGTGACACAGTCAGAAAGTTCAGAAACAAGCGCCCAAAAAATTAAGGGACTAAATTTGTCAGGGAATATTTTTGGCGTAAGAAGATCTGAATTAATGGTCCGCTACCTACATATCCATAGGGCTAAGAAGTTGTATAGTACGTTGGTGCTACCTTGCTTGGCACGGTGCGAATAGACCAGTGTTTCCACTCTTCCCGAAATTGCCTGAAGCTCGGGAAATCTGGGTGCTCTCCGGGAGTTTTTCGGAAAATCTGGAAATTGCTTGTAGCGTACAGAAATAACGAATGACTTGACAGGTTGAAATCCTGGATCAGCCATTAAAGTTAGCATTAAACAAGCGTTATTGAAAATTTTAGGAAATACCAAACCGATTTTTAGGAAATTTTAGATTCCACTTCAGGATAAATGATTTAGAGTGTGGAAATACTAGAATAGACTAGACATGAATATAGCATGAATATAGCATGAATATAGTACACGGACTTCAATATAAGAAGTCCGTGATTTAACTACTTAGTACTATTAGCCTAACAGCCTTTTGATAGTTCAGTTCTGACCATAGAAATAAAAGTAAGTACTTTCTTTTATTTCTATGGTTCTGACATAGCTTTAAAATTCATTACTACGCGCATGACCGCTCAAGTTTTTATTATTTGGACTACATCATGGTGGTAAGGATAAAACTTTTATTGTTAGTGTTTATCCGCGAGTGCTGCTTCCTTTGGACACCACATCCGACATAATAACACAGGGCCTAGTCTACAGTAGGCTAAGTAACGTACTTAGACTCAACTTAGAGCTGGCGGGCTCCTAGGCCTATATCCTGCATGTTCAACATGCAGACATTTCCTAACGTGAGGCCTAGCCTAGCTTTCCCAAGCCACCTGCATTTACCATTAGAGCTGTTCATTAGATAAACATTCCTTTAAAAGATTCATAGAACCTTCAATTCCCCTCAATAAACAGTAGCCATTACACTCAATTAATTTAATAGGCCAAATGACCACTACTTCATACCCACTGAGATGTCTACATAACCTTGGGGCATTCAGGCTGATGCAAGAACTACAATGGACCAGCTTTTCAGTGTTCCTGTGTTGCAAGATAATGTTACAGGGATTATATCATGCATCATTGGATTTTGCTGGTGTTGAATAGCCTGAATAGACAGTTGCATACCTCAGCTCCCTGTGCATACACCCGCGTTGGCTATGGAACAAATCGGGTGGTTCACTGCGAATCTTTAAAGAGGATGTTTATGTAATGTTAGTATTAGCATGGCAGTAGCGTCAGCATGGTTATGTGGATTATGGAATATTGCCCAGTTAAGGGGTTTTCATAATTATAGGCTATCAGGGTTTCCATTAGTTTTCCTTCCCCAGGTCCTCAAACCCATGTAGTCTACCCTCCCCCCCCCCCATCTGGAAAACATGTATGTATGTTACTCCGCAAAGATCTTTGGCGTGCAGTAAAGGCCTTATACACCAATTTGATGGCATGATTTTCTTGTCATACATACACACTGTACTTAAAACACAGTAGCCTACAACAATTTGGCGTGGCATAAAAATTGAGAAAAGAGGTGACTGGCGTAAAAATTCGGTGTAGCAGATACAAACTTTCCAGACTGGGCCTACCCTTGGCTTAGGCCTAGCCAAATTGCAGAATAAGCCTAGGCCTAGTCTGCAGTCTGCTTACAAAGTACATTATTTGCATTGACCCCTGTTTTTGGCCAAAAACAGGGGAGACTAAATATCTAGGCCTAGGCCTACCCGAGTTTGTAACATATTAGCCTTATTGAATGCTTTACTGCAGTAATTGGTCCTTAGATAACCACCAGTTGACTTCCAAAGGTAGTGGACTACAAATGTTCAGAATAGCATAAAATGCACTATGAATAGCTTGTACAATTGGTCAATATGTCTACAATCACAAATGGCTGGGTGCAATTAGTTGTGTGCACTCAAGGGTAGATTCTACTACAGGCATCACTTTTATTAGTTAATTTACTATCAAGTGTAAAATTATTACACCCTCAATGAATCTCCCCAGTAAGCAAAATCTGACGGACCGCCAGTGGCTATTAGTGGCTCACTATCGGCAATAGCGGCAGCGGCCACTCGGTGGCAAAACGTCAGCGGACCGACAGCAGTCATCGCTGGCTTGACGTCATCTACATTTCCAACGGTGGACCGATGGCGTTCTGCCGACCAGCCAAAATTTGCGCCAATTTTAAACAAAGGAAATTCCGTACATATTTACCGTGTATCTTACGTACTTACACAGAGCATACACATCCCTATAGGAATGCGTCTATGACTCATATCTGGCCGACTGGGTAACATCGTGTCGTACTGCATGTAGTATACGTATAGTACATACAGCATGCAGTATTATAGTTGTTATCATAACGTTACTCAACGCAGCCACCAAACGAGAAAGCTTATGATCGCTGCTGCTCCTCAGTCCTGATTTGAAAAATTTACACTGCTTTTTCCAGTTGGTCACTAATCACAAGGTATGTAATTGTGAGTGGGAAAGCGAATGACATTTAACTGTTTCTATAGTTAATTTTTAAAGTACGTCTCCCATGTTACAGTAGCTTTTTAATTACCTAGGCCTAACGTTAGGCTGAGGTAATGTAATGTAGCGCAATGCTTGGGTGTTAGCCTAGCCTACAGTAACTTTTAGTACAAGGCTAACTTAGGCTAGTCTACTTAGTAATCCCTGCCAAGGCATTACGTGATACTAGCCTAGGCCTAGTTCTGCAGAAGTGGGTGGTTCTAAGTTGGAACATTTCTTACACCAGTCAAACAGGGGATGAAATAGTGTGAGAAAATTGGTTAGCAGCCTAGGCAGTAGGCTAATTGCTACTGTAATCAATCATTTCAATGTTTGAATTGATTAGCAAATTAATGCCCAATCTCGATTAGGCCTAGGCCTAACTAGTAACAATTTAGGTCTATGCCAAGGCCTAAATCAAAATTTCAAATGAGCTGTAACTTATTGTAATTTGGCTCATTTGTGCATAGGCCTATGCAAGTAGGCCTAGCCTACACTGTAAAAAAATGGCACTTAGCCTAAACTAAATGCAGTAACATTAAGTGCACTGAAATTAAGTACAATCCCTTGTGTAAGTGTCTTCATGATCCAATGCACTCTAGGCCTACGTATAAGAGTACAATTTTTTCTCTTAAAATAAGCATCAGTATGTGACATCATTGGCTAAGCCACACCAAAACATTTGCGCTGTAGTAAAATGGGAGAAGCCAATTTGTGAGCACATTTGTTTCAAAAAAAGATCAGAGCATGGATAGTTTCAGTGGCGCCGGCACGGGGGGGCATGGGGGGGCGCGTGCCCCCCCAATCGATTTCAGAAATTTTTTTTGAAAATTTTAAAATGATCCCAAAAGGCGTATGCGATAAGATTTCTGTATGAGGTAGGGTGAGGTGTGTTTGTCAACCGAGTGATGGATCTATTTGTACCATTTTTCCCATCACAAATGGTTTCTCAAACTATCAGAATTATTCGCAAATCCTTTTCAAAATTTTTGCGCGCTCCGCGCGCGTTCAAACCTTACCTCAGATATTGTCATAATTTGATCACAACTCTCGACCCGCATAAGCACAGCAACAAAAGCTGAAAGCGTGTTTACGAATTCTTCAGGTCAACTCGGACTTGGCTTTGTGATTGGCAAATAGGTTTGTTGGGGAATTGAAAGTGTCTCGATGCAGATCATGAATGCCAGGTTTTTTGTCATGGTCATCTTATTTAATGAAAAAATTTGTTCGGCGTGCTTCGCGCGCATGCGTCCACGGTTTTCAACTCCAACCTCCTGACCATTTTTAAGGTTACAACACATGCACTATTCTGATCACCGCCAACATCTGATGGGGCCTATGTGATCTTTCAGTCCAATTTGTAGCATGATGGCGGAAGGTTGAAAGTGTCGGTATATTTGCCGTTATAAAAAAACATTTTTCAAAAATTCTTGACCGACCTTGCGGGCGCAGCCTCTACCGGTATAAGATGGTGATTGTTAATACCCTTATGACGTAAAAACGCATTCTGAAACGCGCCCTTTTAGTCCTTAAATTTTGCTTTCCTATCCAAGGGGTCTAATATTACTTCACTGCCTACCTATACTCTGCTCTCTCATTCGCCCATTGGTGAAAGATGCTCATACTGGAATTTTCGGTTCAAGACTAAGTAAAAATACCATTGTTTGTAACTCTGCTTGGCATTATACACTAAGGTATCACTTGGATGTCGGTAATAATCATCTTTCAGTGCCCCATTTTACATAATCAAATCCAGAGTTTCCGGGAGACAGTTGTTCTATGATAACGGTGTCCTGTCAGTATTAGATACCCTTTTATAATGCGGCAGTATGAGAAATGGAGAAATTTTTCGTAATAGTCCAAGAATGTTTTCCTGTGGACTCCACCCACGTATTTTGTCGTAAAAACTTCCCCCGAATAGAATGGGCACTTAAAGCCTTTGTCCAAAAAAAAAAAAAAAAGGGGGGGGGGGGGCTCTGGGGAGGTTTGTTTGACAACATACCCTTCTCTAAGACAACACACCTTCTCCTCTTTCACCTAACCCAAAACTAGTATCCTTAAATTTATGTTATGCCATTTTCCAGCCATGATGATCAGTTCCAAAAAATAGCCTAAACGACTCAGCACCATTTTGCATCTCAGGCAACCTTAAAATTACCAACAATTTCTCAAAGGGGGAGGGGGACACCCCCTCCCCCAGGACGGTGCCATTTATGTTAGTGACAAAAAGGATTCCATACTGCTGTATACCATCGCAGGGACGCAGCACTCCTCCATCTTTCTCCTAACCAAAAATTAGAATTCACTAAATGAGGATATTTTCCCAGTCATATATTGCTCACTTCCAAAAATACTCAAAAGATCAGCACGGGTTTGCATATAGGCAACCCTTAAATTAACAAAAAATTTCTCAAAGGGGAGGGGGGACACCCCCTCCCCTTATAGACTCCCTCCCCCAGGAACGGCAACCTTTATGTAGTGACAAAAAGGACTCCACACTGTTGTGTACAATCGTAGGGGTGCACAAAAATGGTACGATTTAAGCAGACTTGGGGGAAAACTGAGGTGGCATTATGACATCATCTGTTATGCCCCCCAATCACCAGATCCTGGCGGCGCCACTGGATAGTTTTATGCTTTTAAGTGCTTCATTTTGTCAGGGTTAAAAAGGTAACTGTTATACTGTGCCTTAAATAATTTGAAACCATACATTGATCTTTATGGGTTTAAATTTATGAAAATTATTTACACTATATCCAAAGTGTGGGTTGAAATCATTTGCCCTCTTACTTCCAGTGGGGGATACACATCATCAACTTAATCTCAGTGGAGTGCAGATAGAGTAGTTCATATACACCAATCAAACACACACAAATTCTTTAAGGCTAGCATCCATTCTATGTTAGGTGAACAACTTTGGACAGTATACTCTTTTTGAAAGAATTCAGCATAAGAGTTTCATTCAAATTTAAGAGAATGTGGCAGAAACACTTGAATTAAATGTCTCTTATCAGTTACATGATTAATGCCAGTGTATTTCACTTGGATTCAGGCCAAAGTGCATTCGATGTCAGACCCATGCCAAAGATACGCCAAGAAAAACAATAGAAAACATAAGGAAAATGCCAACTCCATGCCGAAGATCTTCAGATTGAAGTGTATGAAATGCAGACTGGGATTCAGGGGTAGTTTTTTTTACAGTGTAGGCCTATTGGGTAGAGTGATCAGTATTCAACCCCCTAAGGAACTTTTTGCAATTATTCCTTCCAGGTAAAATGGAATAAGTAATGATTCAAAATATTATTGTTAGCCATTGTGATGGGTAAACATTTCACCCCTCAAAAATTAATGGATTCAGGCCTTTCTCTTTAGAGAAAGGTCACCTTGATGAAACTTGGATTTTGCCTGCCCAGTATTCACCCCCTGTT